>SCLG01000003.1:617655-628460 GCA_004367875.1 Oikopleura albicans
CAAAATTGAGTAGGGCTACAGGCATAGATGTGATTTAGGTATATACCATGTGTCTAGTTTCTAAGCTTATCAGAGTGTCCCACTCGACTAAAATGTAGTATTATAGTAATTAACAATTTCCGGACTCTACCAATTCCGGTTTCTACCAAATTCGGGTTCTAATAAATCCGGATTTCCCTAATTCTGGACTTAATGAGTTTCGAAATTCTGCAAATTTGGCTAGCACCGTTTTCGTCATTCAAATTCAACATTACTAAAGCCGATTTTTGCCAATTTCTCATTTACAGTACACAGGGTGCGCAGTTATCTTGCGAACTTGCTCCATGAAAAGTCGCAAGATAAGCGTTTTTTCGCAAGATAACTGCTCAGTGCGTGGGCGGAAGAAGCGAAAAAAAGTTTTTTGAAAAGTCGCAAGATAAGCGTACGAGCGGCAATTTTTGCAAGATAACTGCTCGCAAGATAACTGCCCACCCTGTGTACAAGTTATTAAATCATGACTCAATAACAGGGCTTTATTTGAGAGGAAAAAAAACTATGAATTTGTTGATCTAAATAAAAGTCCGGGCTACGCCTGTATATGTCCAGACGGCTTCGTTGGCGATGGTTTTCAAATTGGCGCAGTCTCAACTTGGCACGGTTGGGACGGCGGCACTGGCTGTACCGATATCAACGAGTGTGACAATGGTATGGCCAATTGTCATGCCGATGCAGATTGCATCAATACCGAGGGCAGTTATTCATGTGATTGTAAACGCGGATTCGGCGGTGGGGGTCGGTCGACAGGTGACGGTTGTTTCGATGTGGATGAATGCGATATGGAAGTGCAAGTGTGTCATAGGCAGGCTTTGAAAATATCTTAAGGACGGGCCAATAGCGTTGTTTATAAATTTTTTGCTACGGTAAAACCTTATAATTAGGGGGAGACCGGAAAATGGGTTTGAATGAAAGGAACACGATGAGAATTTTATAATCCGGGTACCCGATAATTTAGGGCGAGAATTTCCCTATCTCCCCCTCCGTATAATAGATTTTACTGGCGCCAGTTCAATGCCCCCAACTAATTTAACCAAACTTTGGCTTTCTGGCATTATAAATTAGTTTTAAAGCCGTAAACTAGCGATGCAACATGTATAAATAAGGAGCCCTTATATACCTGCGATTGTAATACCGGTTTCACGGGCGACGGGGTCAATTCTTGCACTGATGTTGACGAATGTGATCTTGGATTTCATGAATGTCACGCTATGGCACTATGCACAAACACTATCGGCAGCTACAGTTGTGATTGCATTGATGAGTGGTTAGGCAATGGGAAACTATGTTCCCAAAATATTTGCGCCCAGTGCGACCCGCTCGCCTCATGCGGTAATGATTGCAATTGCCCGAGTGGGTATGCTGGCGATGGGTACACCTGTAGTAAAACCGTGGTTGTGGCTCCAATCTTTGCGAAACCGAAAACGACCCAGAAAACATGCTCAGACGAATATTGGCGGTCGATTGCGGCAGAAAATGGCGCCTCGGTAATTCTCGAAACTCAAATTGATAGTGATTGGCTACCGTGTTTGAATTTGTTTAAAGAATCGAAAACAGTCGTTTATGCCGGCGTAAGGTCGTCGTCTAACCTGTCGAGTACGAAGGATGGTATCATATTTTTTTTTTGAAAAAAGTATTCCTGATTTCGCTCCTTTTATTAACCTCACCTTTAGTTTTGTTAAGTTACTACGGTAGATGGTGTAGTATAAATAAATTATGATACCTTCGGTAAGAAAGCAGTTTCTGAAATGAAAAAGGTGTTTGGAAACCACGTCGATGGTATCTATTTGTCAAATTTCAATGCTATTGGAAATGATGAATTAAAATCCCTGGTCGATTTTGCTTCAGAAAACAGTCTGTTAGTTGCAATTGATGGCCACAATGCCCAGTGGAATCTTGAAACTGCAAATTTGGTCGATTTGGTGGTTACATTTAAAGGCGATTTGACTGAGTTTGAACTTAAATGCAGTAGTAGTTTATGCCAGCAAGATTTGGAAGCTATTGACGATATCGTGGATGCAATAAAAGCCGGTTACGTTAGTCGCACAAAATTCGCAACACTTATCTTTGATGCCTCTGAAAATAAACTTGATGAAGTTTTCGACGTTCTAATGCCACATCGCATGAGTCGATCAATCTTTGTTTCGGATCACTCAATTGGAAGCAAAGAAAAACCGAGTTATTTCAGGTGTGCTATAAGACTTCTGGTACACACTATACTCCCATAACTCATAGGACCCGGTCCCGGACAATTAATATCTTTTTTCGCTGAGCATACTGTATTTAATTATTGTGGGCCTATAGGGCCTATTAATTTGAAGATTGTTTAGGCCATATTGTAGAGCTCAAAAAGTTAGTAAAAAAAAGTGCAAAAATGAAATTCATGAAATGCCTGTAGAGGGCTCTAAAATTTTTCGAAGGCCAAAATAAAATTGAAATTCGAAAAATTTTAGAGTTCGCCTCAAACTTTTTATGAATTTTATTTTCACACTTTTTTTACTAACTTTTTGAGTTCTACAATATGGCCAAAACAATTTTGGAATAAATATGCCCTATAGGCCCACAATAATTAAATACAGTATGCTCAACAAAAAAAAATATTAACTGTGTGGGACCGGGTCCTATGAGATAAGGGGCGCTTCCGCAACGGCCGGTTTTTTTGAGAACCGAAAACACCCGTTATGGGAGTAAGGACTGTAGAGTCTACAATGTATACCATTTTTTTCTATATTTCTGAAACAAAGTAAATGTTTAGCCAAATGGTAGAAAGATCTCGCTCATTACTCTCGCACACAGTTGGGGAGCGATCAATGTCATCATGTGGCTGTGTGGATGTTGACGAATGTGCCCTTGGGCTCGACATTTGCCCCGAACATTCCGCTTGTGAAAATACCGGTGGCGGGTACCGCTGTTATTGCATGGAGGGTTTTATCGATCACGTTACCTGGTCACGTGTTACGGTGTCGAATGGGGAGTTCAAGTGCGTTGACGTCAATGAGTGCGCCGACAATGCAGACTTATGCGGCAGTTAGGCTGTCCTAATCGTATTACAACTTCTTTGTCGGTTTTGCTATTACGAAACAATTTTCAGTAAAAGTGAGATCGAAGCTTCACAGGGCGCGGCCCCGGTGCGCCGTTATACGATCAATTGAGCCAGCCATTTTTGGGGGATTTTGTGTAACTCCACCGGAAATAGGGTGGAAGATAGCCTTTTTCGTTTAGTCCCAGAATATTAACCACCTGACGTTTATTTACCTACATTGGAAAATTTTCCCACTTTTTGGACCAAAACGTATCGGGGTTTCCAAATAACCGCCTGGCCAGTTATATTACCAAAGTTTAGTTGTTTTACCGTCTTTTAGCGTTTGTAAAGGTAATATAATCGCCAATTATTAATGGGTCAGGTGATGTAGTTGATCATAGCGAGTAATTTTGTCAAAAGTGACTCAGAGGGAAAATTAAAAATTTGATATTCTTAAAAAATGTCAAATCAAGAAGCATTTGAAAAACAGAATTTTCCGACAACTACTTTTGAATTACGGTTTGGACAGCCTAGTGGCAGTAATATGAATTGCTTAAACACAATTGGATCCTTCGAATGCCAATGCATACCGGGTTATGCCCTTGGCGCAGACGGCAACTGTTATGATGTCGATGAATGCTCGGACCAACTCGACAATTGCCACTCACTATCGGTTTGCACCAATGAGCTTGGCTCGTTTAGCTGCACTTGCCTTGATGGGTATGATGGGGACGCCACTAGTGATGGTACCGGCTGCGTAGACATCAACGAATGCGCTGAACGCGTTGACGATTGCGAAGTAGAGTTTTAAATAAGATGTGATAATATTTTTTACAGATTTCGTAGATCAACTCTTGATTCCTATACAGGGGGTGTGCGTATTAAGGGTCGGTTAAGGATTTTTGAAAAACGACCCTTATAAAGCACACTGGCCCTTATTTAGCACACCCAGCATTAGGCGAGTTAAGTGTTCTAACCTGACGTAATTATGATTTTGGCGTCTTATAAATGATTTTGAAATTTTAAATTTGTATTGAATACAGTTTAAACTTAAAATACAGGGGGCCCCAAAGTAAGGGCCACCTTTGTCGATTTTCAAAAGTGCCAAAAGATGGCCCTTANGGCGATGGGTACACCTGTAGTAAAACCGTTGTTGTGGCTCCAATCTTTGCAAAACCGAAAACGACCCAGAAAACATGCTCAGACGAATATTGGCGGTCGATTGCGGCAGAAAATGGCGCCTCGGTAATTCTCGAAACTCAAATTGATAGTGATTGGCTACCGTGTTTGAATTTGTTTAAAGAATCGAAAACAGTCGTTTATGCCGGCGTAAGGTCGTCGTCTAACCTGTCGAGTACAAAGGATGGTATCATATTTTTTTCAAAATACCAGTAGTATAATAATAGTAATTTACTGATTTTACTCCTTTTATTAACTGAACCATTAGTTTTGTTAAGTTACTACGGTAGATGGTGTAGTATCGTCCTGATTTTAAAACGCGAAAAAAAAATTTAAGCGGAAATGTTTCTCGTTAAGTGCGGCACTTAAGAGAGGGAGGACTGTAATACAAAAATATTTTAAAAGAAGGAAATCGCCTTTCGGTGATTGGCCGAGCGCGCTCAAGAAAGACCAATGACAGGCCACATAGGCCTCAGACGCGCAGTCAAGTAACGTTACCAAAAAGTGGTAACATTATTTATTTATTTTTTCGCGTTTAAAAATTACTGCGATATAAATAAATTATGATACCTTGGATAAGAAAGCAGTTTCTGAAATGAAAAAGGTGTTTGGAAACCACGTCGATGGTATCTATTTGTCAAATTTTAATGCTATTGGAAATGACGAATTAAAATCCCTGGTCGATTTTGCTTCAGACAACAGTCTGTTAGTTGCAATTGATGGCCACAATGCCCAGTGGAATCTTGAAACTGCAAATTTGGTCGATTTGGTGGTTACATTTAAAGGCGATTTGACTGAGTTTGAACTTAAATGCAGCAGTAGTTTATGCCAGCAAGATTTGGAAGCTATTGACGATATCGTGGATGCTATAAAAGCCGGTTACGTTAGTCGCACAAAATTCGCAACACTTATCTTTGATGCCTCTGAAAATAAACTTGATGAAGTTTTCGACGTTCTAATGCCACATCGCATGAGTCGATCAATCTTTGTTTCGGATCACTCAATTGGAAGCAAAGAAAAACCGAGTTATTTCAGGTTTGTTATAAGACTTCTGGTACATTCGGTACTCCCATAAGGGGCGCTTCAATAAGGGCCGTTTTTTTCGAGATCCGAAAACAGTCGTTATGTTATATTATTTTAGCGAAATGGTGGAAAGATCTCGCTCACTACTCTCGGACACAGTTGGGGAGCGATCAATGTCATCATGTGGCTGTGTGGATGTTGACGAATGTGCCCTCGGGCTCGACATTTGCCCCGAACATTCCGCTTGTGAAAATACCGGTGGCGGGTACCGCTGTTATTGCATGGAGGGTTTTATCGATCACGTTACCTGGTCACGTGTTACGGTGTCGAATGGGGAATTCAAATGTGTTGACGTCAATGAGTGCGCCGACAATGCAGACTTATGCGGCAGTTAGGCTGTCCTAATCATATTACAACTTCTTTGTCGGTTTAGCTATTACGAAACAATTTTCAGTAAGATCGAAGCTTCACAGGACGCGGCCCCGGTGCGCCGTTATACGACTAATTGAGCCAGCCATTTTTGAGTGATTTTTTGTAACTCCACCGCAAATAGGGTGGAAGATAGCCTTTTTCGTTTAGTCCCAGAATATTAACCACCTGACGTTTTTTTTACCTACATTGGAAAATTTAGTTTAGTTGTTTTACCGTCTTTTAGCGTTTGTAAAGGTAATATAATCGGTCAGGTGATGTAGTTGATCATGGCGAGTAATTTTGTCAAAAGTGACTCAGAGTGAAAATTAAAAATTTGATATTCTTAAAAAACGTCAAATCAAGAAGCATTTGCAAAAACAGAATTTTCCGACAACCACTTTTGAAATACGGTTTGGACAGCCTAGTGGCAGTAATATGAATTGCTTAAACATAATTGGATCCTTCGAATGCCAATGCATACCGGGTTATGCCCTCGGCGCAGACGGCAACTGTTATGATGTCGATGAATGCTCGGACCAACTCGACAATTGCCACTCACTATCTGTTTGCACTAATGAGCTTGGCTCGTTTAGCTGCACTTGCCTTGACGGGTATGATGGGGACGCCACTAGTGATGGTACCGGCTGCGTAGACATCAACGAATGTGCTGAACGCGTTGACGATTGCGAAGTAGAGTTTTAAATAAGATTTTTAATATTTTTACAGATTTCGTAGATCAACTCTTGATTCCTATAACTTAAAACTGAAAGGTGCTAAGTTTGTGAATTTTCTTAAGACAATTTATTTCAAATACACCGTCTACCCAGTTATCTTTAAGATATTTCCCAGTATAAAATTTCGAACTCAATAAAAGATATGGGCACCTGCACAAACACACCGGGCGATTACGAATGCAGCTGTCCGACCGGATTCACCGGTGACGGATTCCGCTCTTCAACTGGTTGTATCGATATTAATGAGTGCGAATCAGACGTCAACAACTGTCATATTATGGCAACATGTACGAACACGCAGGGCTCATATAATTGCGATTGTATCGAAGACTGGATTGGTAATGGGTACGCCTGTGCCCAAGACGTTTGCAGTATTTGTGAAAGCGCTGCCACATGTGACGGTTCATCGTGCAATTGCCCGGCCGGGTACTCAGGATCCGGATTCAATTGCCGCAAAAATTCCCTTGTTGTACCGATTAAGGACCGGTCAGCACTGCTGTTTACAAATTTCACATTTTGTTGTTAGTTTTAACTCCGCCCGACTACGCATGACGCAAACTTGTCAACAGTTCAAAACACAAATTAAAAATTTCGTGATTTTGTACTTCATTTTTCAAAATTTTAAAGGGGATAATTTTTTAATAACTTGCTGTGTTAACCGGTCCTTAAGAACAAACCGGACATTTCGCCGCACTCAAAGAAATGCGTCGACGCCTATTGGACGTCCATCGCGGCGAATNNNCCGAAAATTGCGTCATTTTAGAAGAGCAAAAGCCGAGTTGGAGGCCTTGCTTGGAAATGTTGGCGGCCGCAAAAGTCGAAATTTTCCTTTCATTAGATACGTCGCCGATTTCTATTGAAGTGATTAAGGTTTGTTAAATGAACTTTTTTTATATATAGTGTAGCTCGGGTTGAGTGAGCGTATCCACAAATTACATGACCTATGCCAAAAAAGAAAATACATAGTGTTTGGCAAAACTGTTTAAAATAGTTAATTAAATTTTTTTAATGTGAAATATACAGGGTTTGCAGTTAACCCTCCGTTTATGCGGTGCCACTATCCGCTAGTTGGAATTTTCACAGATTTTCGAAGTCCATGAATGTCAGGGATTTTTATTTTATATAATATCGATTTATTTATTTTTACAACTTTTCAAAACATTAAGAAACAAAGAAACAATTTATAAAATAAAGTTATAATTTCCCAGCTCAATCGCCTACGCACTTTCTAGTTAGGCGCCACCTCAGGAGGCAGCGAAAGGTGGCGGATAACTGCGCACCCTGTGTATAGAGTTTTTAACAGAAACCGATTCAATTTCGATGACGCTTTCGAAAAAGCAACGTCTGAAATATATGTTGAGCGTGCACACCCTCATTCAATTTACTAACCGCGAAAAAACCTAACGAGTCTAAATAGGGCAAAATTGATGCGGCGATTGTTGAGCAAGATAATTTACTTAATGGGATCATGCTAACCCAGCCAAATACCGTCGATGGCTTCTCGGACGAAAGTTTTGTGTCTTTATTCGACTACATTAAAGCAAAAAATCTCAAAGTGGCTATTGAAGGTTATGGCAATGTTTACAATATTGAAACAATCAACCGGGTTGACTCCGTTTTACTATTCAAAGATAATTTCCAAAGGTATACCCAAGGGTGTTTACCGGGGCGGCGGCCGGGCCCATTCTGCTCACAAGGGCAGCTATCGGATCAGTTCGTCGAGGAGTTAACAACTGCAATGGAAAGTAATATGATCGATTCTTCAAAATTTATTTCAATGGTTTTTGACGTGGACAAGAGCGAAGGGACATGGTTACTTACTAGAATCAAACATTAACCATACACGGCACACCACCTTGGTTATATACCTGCATAAAATTCGCTCGATAAAATTCTTCTTGTATCTCTTCAACGACCAAAATAGACGTTAGGAGATGTATTGGCTTTTTACAGAGTGAGGTAATATAGATGGTAGGCCGTTTTTTGGTGATTTATACTCGCTCAGCGCACTCGCGAACCAAAAACGGTTTAGCATCTATATTACCTCACCCTGTACTCAGGTTGTCACATGAATTTCCGACGTTCTTTTTTATTTTCTAGATAATAAGCCGGTTTATATAGATTGCTTTTTTTGAAAAAAGCTGCAAGGAACCGTATTCAAGAATTTTACAAGAATATTTACATTATGCGCTCAATGGTCGTAAACAAAAAAAAATGACAAACAAAAATAAAAAGTTCTCTGTAAGGTATTTTATGGCACCTAAATATTCGCAGAAATTGTCAAAATTTCTAAAACTTGGGTCCGTAGAAAAACTGCTAATGACACTCCAAGACAACGTGTGTGGTGTAGGGTTAACCCTTTTTGACGTAATTTGTGGATGCTTTTTTGTTAGTTAAATAACAGTTAATTGAAACCACTGTGAAAAGTTGACAATGTAATCGGGGGTCATTATGCGTCTTCCTTCGATGGCGGCGTCTTCATTTCGGATCAAATTGTCTCGGAGATCACCCACCGACCTTCATATTTCAGGATATGTTTCAAAAAAAATACAACTGATTTAACATGAAAGTTTTCCATTAAATTCGTGTTAACATTGGGTTTAATTTCAACTTGGCAAACTCAATGTGGTACGCTTTTGCTTGCCAAGAGAATATAGTTAAGCGCTTATTATTATTAATTATTTTTGTATTAGCTTTTTAATTATTTGTTATAATAATTTATTTATTATAATTATTTTGATGAAAATTGAACTTAGATAAACCAATTCAATACCTATTATTTTCAATACTACACCCCGTGCGCTGTTATCTTGTCATTTTCGCACATAACACATCCGCAAGTTAACGGACCGAATGGAAAAATCTGCAAGATAACGGCGCAGTGTACCGTATGACGGCGCTCGGACTGGAACGGTGACGTCATAATAGCGTTACAAATCATAGGAAAATTGCTCAAAGCCTTGCAGTCTGAGCGCTATCATACGGTATATTTTTTGTTTCACGAAATTGAATTTTTATGAATTTGAATTGAAATCCAACCAAGTTACCTTTCGGGCGAAATCCGAACAACTTCTGACCGCATTGATCACAACAGCGATTGTGGATGTAACGAAATTGACGAGTGCCTCCTTGGCCTCCATAATTGCCCTTCATTTTCGAATTGCGTCAATTTTGACGGTGGATATTCGTGCTCNTTTGCCACTTGTACGAATAATGTCGGCAGTTACATTTGTCAGTGTGATCTCGGCTACTGGGGTGACGGACGACATTGTGAAGATATTGACGAATGTCAGGAACAGGGCTCGCCACCTACCGTATGAAAGTAATTTATGTTAGAGAGACAGCAGTGCAAATCCAGTAGTAAATACAACACATAACCATTTGAAAGAACACTTTGTTAAAACTAATATTTCATATGGGTAGTGCGTAGGTGTAAACGCTGGAAACAATTTGTAGAAAAAAGTGTTATTTCAAATGAAAACTGCTATTACAAATGATGAGGTGGTGTATTCGAAAAAAATATTAATTAAGCATTAAAAAAGAAAGCATAAAATGTTAATGCTCTCTAGTGCCTTAACCTGTTAACGATACTAGATTAATGTTTAAGGAACTACACCTCCTGCGCCGTTATGTTTTCGGCCATTATGTTTCCGCTTTTTCGAGAATTTTTTTCCAGTTTATACGCCTACGCACTGCGCTGTTATGTTTCCGCCGACATATTTTGGCCCTGATATTTTGTTCATTAAAATTATTTATCCATTTTTCTTGTTTCTTCTGGTTCTAGTGGTAAAATTATCCCTGTTAATTTTCGTCAATGACCAAATGGTCGTTTTCGTAACAGTCCGTCCAATCTTACTGAAAACATAGGCTTTTTCAGGGTTTGAATCGAATCGCCGACGCATTGCGCCGTTATGTTTCCGGTTTTTGGAACAATTTGGTGGAAACATAACGGCGCAGGGGGTCTATTAACATATTAATGAAAAAAATGATTTTAGTTTCATAGCTCAAAAATTTTCTTTGTAACGAAAATATGCCCCCTAATAGTTTATCGTGTATACGAGGTGAGCTACGGTAAATATAAACAAATATAAACACAAATATAAACCAACTTTTTCGAGCCGTGATCAGGAAAACGACGGCTATTGCCACGATAACTCTGACTGTGTTAATTTTTCGGGTGGCTATGCCTGTGTTTGCCACAATGGGTTTTCGGGCGACGGTCGTTTGGTACAGGGCTGTCAAGACAAAAATGAATGTGAACTTCGAACCGCAAACTGCCCGCCGCACTCTCAGTGCTACAACATTGAGGGGGGATTCATTTGCAAATGTGATCATGGCTTCGAGAATCATCACGGGCTCTGTGTGGATATTGATGAGTGCGCTGTGACGAGTGACGACTGCCA
>SCLG01000003.1:628497-641823 GCA_004367875.1 Oikopleura albicans
AGCTACGGTAAATATAAACAAATATAAACACAAATATAAACCAACTTTTTCGAGCCGTGATCAGGAAAACGACGGCTATTGCCACGATAACTCTGACTGTGTTAATTTCTCGGGTGGCTATGCCTGTGTTTGCCACAATGGGTTTTCGGGTGACGGTCGTCTGGTACAGGGCTGCCAAGACAAAAATGAATGTGAACTTCGAACCGCAAACTGCCCACCGCACTCTCAGTGCTACAACATTGAGGGCGGTTTCATTTGCAAATGTGATCATGGCTTCGAGAATCATCACGGGCTCTGTGTGGATATTGATGAGTGCGCTGTGACGAGTGACGACTGCCATCCAATGGCCGAATGCACAAACCTGGAGGGCACCTACGATTGTGAATGCGTGGGCGATTGGCATGGTGATGGGCGGTTCTGCTCCTTGGACGTATGTTCCACCTGTTACGAAAAAGCAAACTGCGATGATGAGAAATGTCACTGTCCACAGGCAAGCTTTGAAATGTCGATTATTCTTCTTAAAAGAGCAATTTTTATTTATTGTGAAGAAAACTTAGTGTTTAATCGACCATTTTTAAAGTGGCGATTTTCCGGTGACGTTCCCCGCGTCAGGGTGTTGGATACTGTTTGCGTGATCATACGGGGGTTATGTCTGTTAAATTTATCACTTGAGGGCGGTTGACGACAACTTTTATAGCCACCTAATTGTTATACTTTACTGTTATACCTTTTTACGCTCCCCCCAAATATATCCGTGAACGCTCTGTTACTCCAAATAAAAATTTTCAAAACTTCACCAGGGATATTCTGGAAGTGGATATGAATGTCCAGACGCTTCGGCTATGGCTCTGCCCATCAACTCCAAGCCGGAAATAAATGCAAAAAGCCGTGAGTGCACCGACCCCTACTGGTCAATGGTCAAACAAACCCAAAACTCGGTTGTCATTCTTGAAAAATATTTACCGGCATGGAAGCCATGTATGAAAATGCTCTTGGATCAAGGCACTGATGTTTACTTATCGGTGAAAACGATGAAACATAATGTAATGTCAAAAATTAATTTTGTTTCAAAGACATATCGAGGTCGCTTCAATGGTTTTATGTTTGTCGATTCAAGTGACCTATCAGGCGTTAATTACGCGCGAACTCTTGGCTTTAAGGTCGGAGTCGAAATGACCACTGTGGTCGACTATGGAGTCGCAATTGGTGCAGATCTCGTCGTAATTTTTAAAAATACTTCCGACGCGTTTCTGGCTGATTGTGGCTACTATGGACCAGGCAAAGAGTTAAAAATGTTATAAATATTTACGATATAAAACGGACTGGGGCCCCTAGTTTAGGGCAGGGCTCGGCATAATTTAAAATAAAAACGAGCTTTGCTGAACTGTCCTCTCGAGCTCAAAATTAAAAACTAGCTGTCCTGTGCTGGCCTCTTGAGGCCAAAAAAACATGAGCAGTCCTGTCGAACTGGGGAGGCCAGCTGGCTGTTGCTGGGCATGGTCTAGGGCAGGGTTGTTAAAAACGCTAAAACGCCGTTGGCGTTGGGGTAATTTCATTTTTTTTGCGTTTCCGTTGGGTTGCGGCGATTTTTTCGACTTCGCGTTGGGTGCCCCAAGCAACCGTCCCCACGCCCAACGGTAGTTAGCGTTGGGCTATTTTTGCAACCCTGGTCTAGACTCTAGAGGGCGTTAATAACTCTTAGCTTATTTCTCATTTTCTTTTTTTTGTACAGAATGGCCTTTGTGGATTTGCCCGGCATTAATTTGTTTTTAAAGTATGGCCTACATGTAGATTTTTAGGTTCTGACAAAATTTTACTTCGGTCCATGTTTTTTTTTAGAATTTGAGATATTGACCATTTTTCCCAAAAATTAAATAAGAAATTTCACGCAAAAAATTTAATTCAATTTACACTGTATTTAATTCGTGACAGGACCCCTATGTCAACGTGCACCATCCGAAGAACTGGACGACATCCGGTTTGCGATTGCTCGGGGAAGCCAGACGCCGGCAAAATACATTTCAATGGTCTACAATGTCCCCCTTGACCAAATTGCCACGGTGTCTAATGTGCACTACTCGAATGAATTTAACGGTGGCCTCTTTCTAACCGACGCGCAATTGTCGATTGGCCAATTCCGGCCTACATACTTCTTGAACCTAGTTGAGCTTATAAACAAAAACATGATCGACTCGTCGCCAAACTGCGGATGTACTGAAATCGACGAATGTGCAACTGGTACCGACGACTGCCCGGTTGATTCCGACTGTGCGAATACGGACGGAAGCTTCGACTGTTCTTGCAATAGTGGATATAATGGTGTAACCAAGGCAAACGGGCAATTGGAATGTGTGGATATTAATGAGTGTAGCACTGGGGCCCATAACTGCGATACAAACGCAGTTTGTACGAATACGGACGGCGACTATGAATGCACATGTAATGATGGCTACACAGGGGATGGCTTCCAAAGTGGTTCCGGCTGTAACGATCAAGACGAGTGTGATTTAAATATCGATTTGTGCTTTGCTACCGCGGATTGCTTTAACACGGCCGGTTCGTACTTTTGTGAGTGCCAAAAAGGATTCCGTGGAAACGGGCGAAGCTGGGATGAAAATGTTGCGTTACAGCCAGTTTAACCCCTAGAAAGTTTAACCCCATAAAGTGATTTATTTGTATCCTTTTAAATTAACATAAATGATAAGAAATAGAACATCAAAGTCCTAAATATTTTGTAAATTGTCATAATAATGAAAAAATAATAAAAAGTTCACCACCTAAGCAGTAATCTTAGCCAAAACAACTGCTAAAAAGATACAAAGATTTTAACCAACTTTGTGAAGACAACTGGTGTTACCTTAAGTGGTTAGGCGTCTCTCGATTCCTCAATTGAACTTATGTTATACCCTAGCCTAAGGTCCCTAAGGTAAAAAAAAATAATACATAAACTATTAACTGAGTATGCTTTACTTAGTATCAATACTTAAAGTATGCTTTGTAACTTATATCACCGTCATCCCTAGATTAAGTGACTCAGAACAGTGTCAAGATATCGACGAATGCTTAAATGACCCATGTCATACTAATTCAATATGCTCAAATACCGAAGGTTCATTTACATGCGATTGTGAAAGTGGTTTTGTGCAAAGTGATCCCGAGGTCTGCAATGATATCGACGAGTGCGAAACAGGCGCTCACAACTGCCATCTAATGGCCGACTGTACAAATGAACCTGGCTCGTTTTCATGCGCGTGTCAGGATGATTGGTCGGGTGATGGCGTCACATGTTCCCAAAATATCTGCAATATTTGTGACGAGTCGGCGGGGTGTATTGACGACTCATGCCAGTGTCCGATCGGTATGAGCGGTTCGGGCATCCAGTGTCGAAATCATCTGATTCCGGTGCCGGTGAGTCAAGAACTGTCCACCAAAAATGGAAAATGCTCTGACCCGTATGTTTCAAAAATTATCGGACTCAAAAACATTCGGGTTATTTTGAGTCACCAAACGGCTAACTCGGGCCCATGTGTTAAAGAGCTACAGTCTGCTAATGTTGAGCTTATCAGCACAATTGACGCGCATCGGTGGTCTAGTACTAATATGGATGTCGAAATTCGCAGAATGATCGACAATCAAGTAGAAACATTTGGCGACGCGCTTTCCGGCATTTTAATTCAAAATGCTGGACTGAACGGGTTCGACGACAAGTTTAATTCGATTTTTAACTATATTAAAAATCATGGTCTGCAAGTTGCCATTGAGGCATATGGTACGGATTGGAATCTCGACCTCGCCCATAAAGTTGACTATGTTGTTGCGTTTGCCGACAAAGTTGAAAACTATCTGAATGATTGTGGTAAATTCGGCCCGGGGCCATTTTGTCGCAGCTCATCAAAATCAGCTCAGGCCATCCTTGATGCTATTGAAAACGATGAAATTAGCTCGAATAAATTTGGGTCATTGGTTTATGGGGTCGATAGTGAGGCATTTGGCGACGTGACGGACGCCCATGATAACGGAATTCGAGGCGGNCTTTTTGTTAATAATTTCCGGTACCCGTCTTCAAACGAACCGGCTTACTTTGACCACATGGTTGAAATATTCAACGGTCAAAATCGTGCAAATTGTGGATGTCATGACATTGATGAATGTGCACTTGAGACACATAACTGCTTGGAGAACGCATATTGTAATAATATTCCACGTAGTTACGAATGTCTTTGTAATGACGGTTTTGAGCGTCCCGAAGTTGGGGTTAAACGATCATTTTTATGTTAAAAACCTTCTAATCATGGCTATTTCTCGAAATTTGCTAGTTTAGGAAGCATCGCATTATTTCTTTCTAAACTTTCAGGGTTTTATAGGAAAAACAGTTTTTTCAAAACTTCTCCCACAGACTTATGATGTCAACGTTTGGTAGATACGAGGTTGGGCTTATTCTCTTACAGACAAAAAAAAATCGACAAGAGAATATGTCCTCGACATACTGTGTGGTTCAACAATGAATCAGCTAGGGTAACTTTCTTCAATTCTATATTGTTTCAGCATAAAAATTGCAGACAGAACTTTGCTCTTACTGATTCATTATTGGACCACTAATTATTTATACAAAGTGTCCAAAATATGACCTTAAAATACGTTTTGTTTAACCCTTCACGAAGCAAACGGCAAATGCATTGATATCGATGAATGTGCTAATCCAAGTGCATGCCCAGATTTAGCCCTATGTGAAAACACAATCGGATCTTACGACTGTAACTGCCAGACGGGCTATGTGCTCAACGAAAACACTGGCGAAAAATCATGCGATGATTTGGACGAATGTGCCCTCAGTTTGGGCGATTGTTTCAGTGATGAAACATGCGTCAACACGATTGGATCGTTTGATTGCGAGCCCATCGACAATCTGGCCAACGATGAGTGTGAAACCGGCGCTCATATTTGTCCGGCACATTCAACATGTATAAATACCTATTTTCGTATCAATCCGACGGGGTACCGCTGTACATGTGATGAAGGCTTTGAGTGCCTTGAATGTTATGACCTCATGCCTCTGGATGAGTTTTCTTGTGATGACCTTGATGAATGTGTCCTAGGTACAGCCAATTGTGACCTCGAAAGTTCAACATGCGTGAACACCATCGGTTCGTATGAGTGCCAGTGTGAGGAGTTCGAAGAAAGCGACGGGCAAGGCGGGTGTGTTGTCGTGGATCCATGTGCCGAAGGCGCCCACGACTGTCCGGCNTGACATAACGAGTTGGCACTTTCGTTTCCGATTTTTTCGTCAAAAACTGTCAACTTGTGACAAACTGTCAACTTGTGACGAACTGTCAACTTGTGACGTATCAACTCCTTACGTCACCGAATGTAACAAGATTTTACTACCGGTCTCATGGAAATCGGCTGCGCGTTTTTACAGGTTTAGCCTCATGAAAATCGGCTGAGCGTTTCTAGTATTCCGTGTCGGCATATTTTAAAATGATATGAAGACCAAAAAATTGAAGTAAATAGTTAAAACGTATACATTATTCTTCACGTATCGTATAATTCTTTACGTAGAGGCGCATTTCTAACGAGGGGAGAAAGGAGGGGCACCCCAGTTCAAAATAAAAAGGAAAATTTGGTCTTTATATCGTTTAAAAATATGCCGACACGGAATACTAGAAACGCTCGGCCGATTTTCATGAGGCTAAACCTGTAGAATAGAGCATTTTTTTTTTCTTTTTTCTTGCAATGGGGTGCCCCTATTGGTCAATATCATCTTAAAATATGCCGACACGGTATACTAGAAACGCGGAGCCGATTTTCATGAGACTATACCAGTAGTGCTTTATTCTAAGCGAAAGAAATGACAGCAAGTTGAAAAAAATTTGGTTAATATTTGCCATATTGGTCTCCATCTGTTAAAATGAACTCGTTATAAATCATTAAAAAATTCGATCTTTAAGGATCGAGTAATGGTCGTGGCAACTTTCACTTCAATCTCCAAACCTACACAGATCCAGAATATCTCCACGAGCAAACAACCGGATACAAAACTGGCGAAATTATGTATTTTGACATAACAATAGACAGAGAAGTCCTAGGAATTGAATTTACAGGTATAAATCATATGAAGTTTAAATCATAAACTTTTCGAAAAACTTTTTTAAAATCCAAAAAAAGTGCTATTTAAAAGCTTTAGCTGGTTTATGTTTTATTTTTTTTTTACTCAAGAATTAATGATATTTTTAAGTGACCGACTGTACTGTTTTTAATCATGACAAATCAAAGAAGTACAATGTTATAACTGAAAAGTGTCTCGACCCATACATCAATGCAAGGATGATGGACGACTACGTGGTTGCGAGAAGGGCACGATTTTCATATACAGGATCGGTTTTAAATGCAAAACAAATTTTGAAAAAATTTCAACGAATGCTTAAAGCGTTACGTTATCCCCCAATTTTAAAATCTTTCAATTTTATCGTCTTAATAATTTGAAAAGTTTGACTTGTACATGAAAATAGGGGTATCGCCAAAAATATTCTGTTTACAATCAAATAATATTTTTATCTTACCTTTATAAACGTCAAAAAAATCGGTAAGATAACCCAACATTGGTAAAGTAACCACACAGAGCGTAGGCGGAAACCTCTATACATTTTGGTCCAAAAACTGGTAAGATAACTCAATCTTGGTAAGATAACCCCTGGTAATATAACCCCTCAGGTGGTGAAGTGAAACACTATTTTCATGATTTTTTTCTTATTAACACGAATGCATAAAAATCAAACGCAGTTTTCGAATTTGTCGGGGCGGAAGGACAGGAGTCGATTACATTAACGTGCAAAATCAGCATTTGTCATCCTGGTGATCTGTTTTACAGTGAATGTGCCGCTGGCTGCCCCTTAAATCAGAATCGAAAGCGGCGTGATAGTTCTGAAATAACTGTACAAACTTCAATCACATTAAACTAAGATTTGGCCCGTTGCGGGTGAATCGTAAATTCTTTTGTACTTGTAAATATAAACCATTTTTACATTTGAGTCAAACTTTAATTTGAGTTGATTTAATTTAACTTGCTTTACGTTAAGTTTGTGGTATTTTTTGTCACAGACTTTGTTGGGAGACAAACCGGCAAATATGCAGTCTTATATTGACACGCCTAATCTTGACAATAAAGACTTATTATAACAGAAAATGTCAAGATAAGACTTGAAAACAATGTCATTAGGTAAATGAGCTGTCGCGATTAAAAAGGGATATAAGTTCCATACTACAAATTCACAGTTAGTTATTCGAGAATTAGAAATGTGTCTAATTTTGTACATGGATTATGTTATGTTTATTGTCGAGTGCTGCAGGCACACATCGGACCGTATGGCCTGCTGAGGGTTAGGTCAATACAGATCTTTATATGTTTATTTGATATGTGCAGAAGTGCTACAGTGTTTATTTACACTGTATATATTCACTTTTGATGCACTTAAACTTATGTGCACAAACACCAGAGCCTTTTAAAGGCGCATATATTTGAAGACTGGCAACTGCACAATTCCACGAGCCTTTTTAAGGCGCATAGTGCTGTGCGGTGTATTTGTCATAATAAGTGAGCTCTAGACGCTTTTAGCGTTACGACATTAGCTCCACTAAATACATAGAAATTGAGCATATAAAAACAGAGTCATATTTAAACAAAGACACACACACGCGATGCGGCCCTTTAACCACACACACAATCAATAAAGTAATTAGCAGATATCATAGAGAGTTTCAATTGAAGGCAACTGGTGACTGAAGTGGGATTCGAACCCACGCCCCGTGAAATACTACAAGTCTGCACAACTCTACGAGCTTTAAGCCTCTGTACTTCACTTGAAGTTCATGCTCGGCTTGTGCCGTTTACTCGATACTTCACATGAAGTTTATGCCCGGCCATAGCCGAAATTATGAGATTCCAAACGGAACTGATTCATTCGTTATAATTTATAGCCACAATTTATTGCTTTACGTTAAAAGCTCAAAATATGACTGCTAAGGTAAAAAAATGGAAGCCGGTCTAGAAAAACGAACTAACGATAGTTTAGCCACAAATACTGGCGATTCAATAATGTTACAGTATAATCTAATCAAAGAAGCATATATTTTATTAAAAACTTAGGAAAGCCTTTTTTGGAAATCAGTTACACATATTTTTTCTGGCAATTACGCATTAACCGACATATTTTCACCCAACAAGTTCCCCTTGGAGTTAAAAAAAATTTCATATCAGATTCATGTGTTTTAGAAACAAGAAGTCAGAAGCAGGGATGTATTTTTGCACAAGTTTATTTTATTTTTGCTTTGAAGCACAATCGGACTAAGTCAGGTTTTTGGTCTAAAATTCAAAAAAAGTTCAACCAAAATACTCACGGACGTTACATTTGCGTATTTTTTCTTAGTACACAACTCTGAGGGTCGGAAAGACGAGATCCCGTTTTTGAAATACATAAAAATGATATTTGATTAATGCACGCAAAGCTAGATTTTTATTGTGAATTTCGTAGACATTCGACATGTGTTAGTGGTATACTTATTATGAATATATTCAGTGGGAATTCCAATCTCTTCGGGGCGTGGGTTCAAATCCCACTTCAGTCACCAGTTGCTTCAAGCATAAAGTCTCTGGTTTGTCGTAATGTATTTAATTTAAGAAAAATCATATTAATGGAAACTGGGGTCGTTTTGTGTACACGCTGTCGTGCCTGTAAGAACAGTGCATTTATAGAATGATCAACTAGATTTGTATTTGTAATTATGCGTAGTTTATTGTCGTTACAGTTTCTTATAAAGGGCGCCTGTATATTTGTACAGAGCGCATTATGCTAGAGTTTTATATTGGATCTTTGTTTACTTATGTAACGCTACAAGTAACGCTACGGGCATATGAAGAACGATCTAATATTAAACTTGCGACATTGGAGATAGAATTTTTATTGACACAAAATTTAGTTTTTCGATGATGAGTCAAATACGTTATTGAAGGTTAATCAACATAAATTTATTAATTTATGGAATGCAAAAGCTTTTGCGACAAGAACATAATATATTGACATGGTCAAAAATTCGAACAAGAAGAAGCATGAACAACTAGTAACGATTCAACAAATTATAATTATTGCACATGTTAAAGCAACCACCGATAGTTAACTAATAATGATAATAATAAGGTCTGATGCGGTGAACCGGTGGTAGATTTCGTATAAATGGGAAAATCGAATCAACGCCTAAGGGACCCTGGTGATCCAAATCAATTATCAGAAATTTAACCATGAGGGTTTGAACGCAATAGTCACAGCTGTTCCCCACGGTAGTCAAGTCCAGTACCATTTGACTATTCAAGTTTCTTCAAATCGATTCCGCCTTCGGATTCCGGTATTGTTGCACGGGCCATTTGGTCAGCATTTACGTGCTTCGGGCTCCAATACTGGCAGTACTAAAATTATACTTTTAATAAACCAAACTATTAATTGTATATTACTACAGTTCCGGATACTTATNTATTTGCAAAATTATTAGAAAACTAGAAAACTTACAGATAACGGATCATCTAACGTAAAGTAAAGGAAGTTTGCACCCATATTGCCAGTATCTGCACGAATATAAAATTCGAAAACTTTCTTCATGTTCCAAATCAGAATTGAAATTAATAAAATACTCGTCACCAGCAGTAGAATCCAAATATCACCAGCCGTCTAAAATTTTAAGTCTTAACAACAATTTTAGAATCTACACTTTCATGTTTCAAAGTTTCAAAATTTTGTTTCAAAATGAAAAATTTGAAATAGCAAAAATTAATTATTTATAAAGTCAAATACAGGGCCCTCAAAGTAGGGGCCGCTCACCCAAAGTAAGGGTCACTACCCAAAGTAAGGGCATTTTTTGACACTTTTGAAAATCAAAAAGGTGGCCCTTACTTTGGGGCCCCCTGTATGTTATTTTTAAGATCTTTATGCATAATTATGTCTTGTCATAATTACGCGTATAAAACATAATATTTTTGTATTTTATTTACTGAATAGTTTTTTTACGAAGAAAATAGAATGCTATAGCACAAACATGCAATAGCTCATATTTAGCGCAAACATTATTACATTGTAGGACTCCATCAGTCCCTGTGACAGAATTTACATAAAGTTTTGCACAAAAAACTGTCACCAAATGTTTCAAAATTTTTTTTCAAAAACCTTTCAACAAACTTTAAGTATAATATGCAACGTACCGGAGCTTTGCAAAGTACTTCAATGTTTCTGTCATTTTGAAGCCGAGAAAAATCCACAGAACAAGTGAATTCCTCCATGGGTTGACTTATCATAAAAATAATCCCAAAGTAGCCACTGAAAACCGCAAAAACACCAAATATGAGCACGATTCCGATGCTTATTATCAATCTTGTCCGGTAAATTTGATACAAAGTACAACCTGAAAAGTTATTTGAGTTTGACCACATTTTGGTAATGCACTTTTCATGATGTTACTAATTAGAAGAAACGATTATGGAGTCAAAAAAGTAAATAAAAAATGTATTGAGCCCTAGACAGCTCATTTTCATTTTGAGCCTGAGAGCCCAGCCCAGTTCACATTTATTTTTGACCTCGACAGCACAGCCCAGCGCAGCTCATTTTCATCTTTGAGCTGGCGAGCGCAGTTCGATTTTTTTGTTGCCAGCCCGACAGCACAGTCGAGCGCAGCTCATTTTTATGATTAAGCTGGAGAGCACAGCCGAGCGCATCTCGATTTTTCCCCCAGCCCCAAAGGACAGCATAGCACAGCTCATTTTTTGTCTGACTAATGCCGAGCCCTAATCGCCACTTAAATTAATCATTTGGTTAGCTATTTTTTGGATTTTTTATAATTATTTATAACATCATTTCCATAATATTCCATTACTGAATGGTTTCCCCGTTTTCAGTTGGCTTTCGATAAACGGTTCTCGTTCTCCTTTCAAAAATGTAACACGCTGAATGCACTGTATGAAGGGAATCGATTCCATATGTGCAAAATTTCGATAGCAAAGATGCGAAAAAATATGTCGGTCGCAAAACGCTGCTCTTTTTCGACGTCCAGATGGTTTGGGGAGTAAGTTTTTTTGACTCTCTTCGTCATCCGGTTGGTCATCTGGTTTTTCGTCAGGTTGATTCTCTTGATTTTCGGCTGAATTGGGAAACAGTTTTTGAAACTCTTCTAGGTCTACTTCCTCTTTACACATAAAATCCTCTGCCCTGTAAACGAGTTCATATTATTGAATTGTAATTTTGAGTACCGGTTATTATTACCGATTATTGTATAAAATTTTCGAACAAGTTTACCTATGGCAATTCACAAACTCTTCAAAATGCCGGAATATTTCATTTCGTTTACTGAGTTTCAAGATCATAACGGTGGGTATGATGAGCTGAGAAACAATTTACCGCTATCAAATAATTTAATTTGACCTTTTATATATTTAATTTATGTACAATTTATGTAAGTACTTTTATATACATATATAAAATAAATTGAACTAGTCCTGTACTGTTCATAGCGTGTATCTTTGGAAAATAAGCTCGAATCTTGATCAAATATAGCAGCTTTCGGTATGGTTTCTCCACCATAAAGGCCCTCTTTTGGTATTTTTTCTAATTTTCCTTTCAAAATCTGTATCAAGCATAACATATATCGCAAATAACTAAGCAGAATGCCGCCAACCTTGTAATTCCAATAAAATCGAGGAATCAGAAACGAGAGTGCAAATAGCAGTAGCCAACGTGGTAAAGTATCAATTGTTTTTCGGCTATCAATATTGTTCTCCGAATACCACTTAATTTCTAAACGAAGATCATTAGCTTTTTTTTCGAAAAACAATCAATTTTTTCAAAAAATTTATATTTTTATCATATTTACAAAAAAAAACGGAAAGTTATGCAATTATTATTAAATTCCGGGTAAAATATTTAACTGGCTGTACCAATCTCGGGTCACTATACGAATATATCGCCATCGCTAGAATTGCCCTTTCCGCAAGACGGTAGAGCCAGTTGCATTCATTTTTCTTCGTTCAAAAAAAGATCAAAAAAATAGTAAGCTCAGTTAATAAGGCCTTAAAAACTATGCCGATTGTTGAAACTTACTTCCTGGAGACAGGGTTGGTTCTGACATGTTTTCCTGGGGATCTGCCATCCAACAATACTCATGAATGAAATTCGACAGTGACGCATCGATTCGATTTTCTGACGGCAATGGTGTACACGAAATTCGTTCGTTGAGTTGACCCTCTATCACCAAAATATAAACAGAAATTGTTATAAGTCCATAAACGCCTTATTTCATGATTTCAAAAAAACTTTATTACATAGAAGTCAACCGTGAAGTTAACAATAAAAACTTTGATTTTAGTAAGATGCCATTTCAATCTCGACTGCTGAGTTTTAGCTTCATTTCATTTTATAATTTTACCGCATTAATTTTCACTTTTTTTCACATTTTTTAATCGAAATACTAGACACATTTATTGATAGGAACGTGAATTATTCAAAATTTAGGCATCCAAGTCAAAGGCGCTATGAACATTCCGTTTTTGCTTTTTTTTTTGTGTTTAAAGGGAGATGCTTTTTACATCCCGCTGATTATTTCGCTGTTCTTGCAATCAAACAGGAGACAAGCGGACAGTTACACGCGTTTCGTTTCTACACACGAAATAATAAAGGATAAAAAGCGGACCAACAAGGAATCCCGCGCCGGGTAACACGGGTCAGACCCAGCTTTCCCGCGTGTAGGATAACCATTTTTGGGCCGGGTCACAGGTTTTTTGAGTCGGGTCAGCCGGGTCAAGTTCGAGGCGGGTCAGACCCGAGTTTTTAGAAAACATCAAATGTGCCGATCTCTGCAGTGTAGCATATGGGAGAATATAGATGTCTGACAAAATGTTTTTGTACAACTGTAATTGTTGTGCTTTGTTTTCTGAAACCAAGCTAGGTAGTGCGTAATTTGGTCCTCAAGAAACTCGGTCACAATCTCCGTTTTATGTTTCTCACTTTCTTGTTCTGTCTTTTCAATGAAACTCTCCATTTGATTTTTTTCTCTGTGACTTCTTTTATGATTAGTGTGATTTCAAAGACCCGTCAATCGACCCAAATGCAAATTTGTCGTTTTAAGTTCAATTAAATACGATCAATATCAGAGTCCGTCGAGAGTAGTGAAATACAAATGAAAAAACAAAACGAAAATAAAATATCGTTAGCCCTGGGCCAAATCTATTTGGTGAATCATCAGGTTTTCGGAACTAACGAATAGTAGGCCTAAGATTTACGAAGTATGATTCATATC
>SCLG01000003.1:642360-661701 GCA_004367875.1 Oikopleura albicans
TACAACGGTAGTTTACGATGTGAAAAAATACACATAATTTTATGAAAACAACTAGTCGTACACTAACCGAAAATAGAAACTTAATAACAATAGAAAATACTGCATTTTAACCCGTCCCCGCTTTTGTTCTACAAAATGTAGAACAAGCGACTTTAAGCGCGATAATTTTAGGGTTCTTGAAAAACAAATTGTCCGAGATAACTTAATCCCAGGATAAATTTTAATTTTCCGTCGAATGCGACTATTTATAATTTCATGCTATTGAAGGAATTTTTATGAGGCGCTACGCGCGAAAAGACCTTTTCCCGTTCCCACGTTTTTTTCACTTTGAGCATTATTATTAGAGTGTTAAACATACTAAAATTTATGAATTACAGTAATTCATGGATAAAAATTCGTTTCTGATCGATTGAAAGCATTTTTAATTTAATTGGATTTCTGTATTTTTTTGTAGGCCGGTTAAAGCGAGCACAAATTTTCTTTTTTGTAGAACATTAGCGGGGACGGGGTGCGATCTTTTCGCAACGGGGCCGGGTTAAGTACTCGCCGAATATCTAATTAACTCGCAGGGGGAAGTGTTTGCATATATGCACACGACTTGGTTTTTCGTCGATTTAAGGCATAAGGAGGCCCCGTTGGGTAGAATTGGTATTGCTGACCACCCTCAACTTTTCGAGAAAATTCCATTGGCGGTATTTTTTGCGTAGGTTGGATATTTCAAACAGCTCTCTAGGGGGCCCTGGTGGCCCAAATTATTGCGAACTATTGTGAATTTTTTAGTGTGTGAATACGTGAACACAATTTCCCCCCACGGGTTATCAAAAAGTCCTTCCCCCTGAGAGTTAAGAAACAATTTTGAAAATTTAAATTAAAGATGTAATTTTACTATATTATTTATTACTATATTATAACTATACCAATACAATATAATAGTTTTAAATTTATAAAAAGATACAAGTTTATAATTAAATAACAATGATGTAAATGAGCTCGTAACAAAAAATATTACAGTGGATCCTCCCTTACTAACCACTTCTCCAAAACTCTCGTCTGTACAGATAGATTTTTGGATACAAAATAATCGTCTGAGACCAGTTCAAACGCCCAGAAAAGTTATAACTGGTGGTATATTATATCACATAATTTATGTGAAATCATTTATGTATCACGCTATGCGGAAAATTATCACGAAAAATCGTATCGTGTTATTCTTTTAGCGCGTATTTTCCCTCGCAAAGACATCGCCCACTGGATGGCCGATGAGCCGCATCACTTTTTTTTCTCGAGTCTCACTCACCGATTCTCTTTATTTTGTTTCTCGCTTCATTTTGTCCCTTTATTTTTATTTCACTATATTTAAGGTTTATGAATATAATAATATGCTTAAGATCATAAATCATCACTTTTTTAAGTCGTTTATTTTTGTCAGACTTGAATTACAATGATGTCATGAGTCATGATGTAGGCGCTTCGTCTCATCGTTTCTGCTATGCCTAGAGCACGTGTTGTCGTTTATTAATAACGGCGATTTGCGCAAAAAATCGTCGAATAAAATGCCGGTTCCGCATGTATTTTCCTGAAAAATATATAAAAAAGTACACAAAAAAGTACTTTTTTTTTCATTTTTGACCAATTTTTTACCTAAAACTAAGATGACAAATTCTCTCTATTCAAGCGAGTCAAGATTCTTGCACCAAGTTTTAAAAATCTTGAATTAAAAGGATTACCTGCAATAATAACCCCGATTGGTCAATTTGCAAAGTATTTTTCCTGTTTCTCCGTGTAATTATAGTTGAAAAGTTTTCAGTTTGAAAAATATTGTAAAACTTGCGTAGGGACGTTGGGTTAGGGCCCCAACCCAACGCCAACGCAAATTTGGATTTTGCCCCTATGCCCATCCTATGCTCCATAAATGCCCTACGCCCCAACCCACCGCAAAATTTGCTCTTATTTACTTTTTTGCTACGGTGCGCCGTGACTAACTTTTCCTCAACGTAAAGATTCTATCCTTGGTCTGAAAATTGGTAACGTGTATCCATCGATTTAACTCTCAAACATCAAATCAGCAGGCTTGTCCTGAGTTGCTTCGAATACGCCATCTTTATGACCAGCGTTATAAAATGACAATCGAAACTAAGATAAGATAATCATTTGTGTAATGAATAGAATTTTTAATTTTAAAAGATTAAAATTTAACAGAAAGTATAAACATCATGGTCGAATATCTGTAAAGTACTAAAGACGCTAAGACGGCTGAGACGGCAACATATGAAATACGTCTCAACCAGAACTTCCGCCTTCGTCACTTTCAGTAACACATATCTAATTCGAGAAATATGATTTTTGTCATGTTGTACTGCAGTCTGCAGATGAGCTGAATGACGGATCAAATTTGCAAAAAATGACACATTATACCGTATTAGTACTTGTACAAATTAACTCGTCCACGTTGAAAATGACATTTTTTGTCATATTTTTTTCATGTCGATAAAGTAACATGTTATGACTGACCGATTTACAAATAGAAATCAGTACTTCTAGAGTTGCCCCTGCCCCCACAGTTGAGCTTTAAAAATACGCCCAATTTTCGTCCAACATTTCTCACGTGTACCGGGTACAAATTAGAGTAGACGTGGCTTAGTTAACATATAAATAGTCATATTATATCAATCACACTAATTTTTTTAACTAACTAGCATATACTTATGGAGACCGTAGAATCGTTCGTCATAAATTTTCGCTGTGTTAAATGTGACCGTAGAATCGTTCGTCATAAATTTTCGCTGTGTTAAAAATGTGTTTTACCTAATTTCTAGATGGTTGTTTCCACAGAAGTGAAAAACTGTGGAAAACCATCTAGAAATTAGGTAAAAAAACGCACAGCGAAAACTCATGGCGACCGATGAGTATCAGCATGTATTTTTAAGTACACGTGTTCGATACGAAATGGTACATGCTAAAAACGTTTTTTCCGATTAGTGCAAATTGGCATCTCAAAAAGAGTGATATTAGCCTTTGAATAAAATAAATTAGCTGCCCGTGCTCAACGGATGACCATTAACAAAATTTCCCGTTACTAAAGAACCAAATTTAATCCCAACCGATTCCGTTATTACAAATGATACAATTGATACAAAACCTTCATCGGATTTTATAATAATGGTTTTATAACCATTTACGACAATATGACAATGATCTGCGTAAAAATATGTATCTATTTCGGCAGACTTGCGTGATTGATATATATACAATTTGTTTTACATACAGACTATGTATAGCTCATTATATACGCATTGACGCATTTCCTTTTATTAGTTGAAGAAAAAAGATGATTATGTAAAATTACATAACTAGTTATAACTAAGCATAACTAGTTATAACTAAGCATAACTAGTTATAACAACTTATAATTTTCGGTTTGTTATACACCGACTGAGGGTTTATCAAGCCACACAAGCAGGAAAATGACCGGATAAACCCATTCCGGGGTATAAACTAACAGCTCAAGTGGCTGGATAAACCCTCAAGTGGCCTGATAAGTCCTTAGTGCGTGGGCGGGATTGGCAAAAAACTTAATGGAAAAAAGTGGCCTGATAAGCGCACAAGCGGGCAAAGTGGCGTAATAAAGGGGCCTGATAAACCTCAGGCGCCCCACAGTGTTGGCTATCTCTCCTTAGCCGAATAGACTATAAATAGCCAGTTGGACATTAATCGTGAATAACAGCCTAACGGATCGAGATTTTTTTAACGGAAAACATTTTAGAACTTTTCAGAAAATCTACGTCTATCTAATATAAATGTTCGACTTTATTTTATATTTTAGTGTACTAGAAATCTGGACATGAAAAGCAGAAACTTTGGTAAAAAATATATATTTTTGACTTTTTACGTGTACATTTTAATTTTATTCAAGATTTGAAGAAGAAAGTTTACAAAATTACAAACAGTTTTGCATTGAAAAACCTCTCAGTGAGAGGAATGTTATACTAATGTGATACTAATCTATATTTTTTGACTTTTGCCCGTCAAAATTTTTCACCAACTAATTTTTTCAAGCAAAAAAACAAAACTACATATTTAGTACGTATTTTCAACCACTCTTGTTTTTTTAATCGTTTGATCAATCGGGAAATGAAGCATGTCCGTTTGGACGAAAGTTCGGACCAAAATATTTTTTTGTGTTTAGTTTATTAGTACCCCCTTTAGAGCACTAGTCAAAGGTGGTCAATTTTGCACGGAGATTGATGGTATTAGTACGGGCATGTTATGTTTAATAATATACAATAACAATTTACTTTATAATATAATAATATACAATAATAATTTACTTTATAATAATATAATAATATACTAATGTGATATTTCGAATCAAGCATATGCACTTAATTTTTGCAAAAAGTGAATGGTCATAGTATAATAAACCGGAAAAAAGTTGCGGACCAAAAAACACACCTGATAAGGGTGAGCATTTGGTATTTTAAACTTGAAATCGCTTACTCAAGATTCATGGGACAAATACGAAACTGCATTCTAAAGGGTTTTTAGAAATGTTGAAATACTTTCGGTGTTAATACAATAATATTTCGAGCTTTTGCCATTTGTATCCCCATTTGTATCTTTAATATATGTTCACGATTGTTTAGTTAATTTATGTATTTGTGTAAGTACCTTCTTTGTGAATGTTGACAGAACATAAGATGGATAAGATACAATTTTCTAAAGCTGCGCAGTTATCTCGCGAAAGTATTATCAAATAAGGGCGTGATGAGTTCATAGGACGAACTTTAAGTTCGTAAATAATATTTAGAAATTAGATTATTAATCTTAAATAATAAAGGACAGTATAATTGCGCAATGGCTTAGTAGAGAAATAAAGGAACCTGAATTTTTTTTGTTCGCTGAAACTTTCTGTCCCCCCTAATTCGAGGTCGTAGATCACGATTTTTTTTATGAAAATTTTTTTTGTACCATCTTCATCCCTTTTTTGACGATTCAAAACCGTAAAAATGGGTCAATGTAAGGGGGTAAATAACCACCCTTAAAAACAATCTGCTTAGCAGAACATAAAAAAGATCAATCAACAATAATGAGATAATATTCGGTCTTTTTATTCAGTCTTATTGTCTCCGCGGGCGAACGGAAACGACTGACCCTGATTTCAAGAAATCAAGACCNCATTTGCGCCGCAGTATAAAAGAGACCTTTACGGCCAAGATTGGCATTCTGGTTTTACGATTCACTGTGCCAGGTCGAATAAAGATCAACTAATAGTGCGAGACTATTAAATATGTTGTTTTATACTTTTTGCTGAAGTATTGCAAAGTACCGCAATACGACATAAGGATTCTATCCTTGGTCTGAAAATTTTACATTCTTATTTTACATATATAAGAAAATTACACATGAATGTTGGTAACGTGTCTTTATCACTAACGTTATAAAATGGCAGTCGAAACTAAGATAAGATAATCATTTGTGTCGACATTAAAATTTTAAATGTTAAAAGTAGTAAAAGTTAAATTTTAACAGAGAGTATAAACATCATGGTCGAATATCTGTAAAGTGCTCAAGACGCTAAGACGGCTGAGACGGCAACATATGAAATACGCCTCAACCAGAACTTCCGCCTTCGTCACTTTCAGTAACACATATCTAATTCGAGAAATGCTATTTTTGGGTCATGTTATATGCCTCATAGATGAGCTGAATGACGGATCGAATTTGCGAAAAATGACACATATACCGTAGATTAATACGGCTGTATTAGTACAAATTAACTCGCCCACGTAGGGAATGACATTTTTTGTGATATTTTTGGGAGCGCTTCAATTGGTACGCGCGATCTTTTGGTACTGAAGCTCTTTTTGGTACTGAAGCTTCCTTTGGTACTAAAGCTTCTTTTGGTACTCGCCAGTACCAAAAGAAACATTGGTACCAAAAGAGCATTGGTTCCAAAAGAAGCTTTAGTACCAAAGGAAGCTTCAGTACCAAAAAAAGCATTGGTACCAAAAGAAGATTCAGTACCAAAAGAAGCTTCAGTACCAAAAGAAGCATTGGTACCAAAAGAAGATTCAGTACCAAAAGAAGATTCAGTACCAAAAGATCGCGCGTACCAATTGAAGCGCTCCCATATTTTTTCATGTCGATAAATTAACATGAGGACTAACCGATTTTCAAACAGATACCATGGTATACCAGTACGCCTTGAGTTGCCCCTTTCCCCACATTTTCGCGTTAAAAAGATGCCTAATTTTCTCATTTTAATGTGTACCGTGTACAAATTCAGGTCAACGTGGCCCAGTTACCATTTTCATATTATATCAATCACACTGATTTTTTTTTTCAATAACTAGCATATATACATGTAATATAAAATGATGGAGTTCGTATTTTTTGGTAAGTCCAATAGCGCGGCTTCGCTATCAGCATGTATTTTTAAGTACACGTGTTTGATACGAAATGGTACATGCAAAAAACGATCTTTATTCCATTATTGCAAATTGGCGTCTCAAATAAGTAATATTAGCCGTTGAACAAAATAAATTTTCTGTCCGTGCTCAACGGATGACCAATAAAAAATGTCCCGTTACTGAAGAACCAAACTTAATCCCAATCGATTTCATTATTACAAATGATACAATTGATACAAAACCTTCATCGGATTTTATAATAATGGTTTCATAACCATTTACGACAATATGACAATGATCTGCGTAAAAATATGTATCTATTTCGGCAGACTTGCGTGATTGGTATATATACAATTTGTTTTACATACAGACTATGTATAGCTCATTATATACGCATTGACGCATTCCTTTTTATTAGTTGAAGAAAAAATATGATTATGTAAAATTACATAACTAGTTATAACTAGGCATAACTAGTTATAACAATTTATAATTTTCGGCTTGTTATACACCGCCTGAGGGCTTATCAACCACACAAGTAGGAAAATGGCCGGATAAACCCATTCCGTGGTATAGATTAACAGCTCAAGTGGCCGGATAAACCCTCAAGTGGCCTGATAAGTCCTTAGTGCGAGGGCGGGATTGGCGAAAAACTCAATGAAAAAAAGTGGCCTGATAAGCGCACAAGCGGGCAAAGTGGCGTTATAAAGGGGGCCTGATAAACCTCAGGCGGCGCGCATGTGTTTTTTAACTCTCCTTAGCCGAACAGACTATAAATAGCCAGTTAGACATTAACCGTGAATAACAGCCTAACGGATCGAGATTTTTTTAACGGAAAACATTTTAGAACTTTTCCAGCAAATCTACGTTTATCTAATATAAATGTTCGAGTTAGTTTATATTTTAGTGTACTAGAAATCTGGACATGAAAAGTAGCAACTTCGGCAAAAAATATTTTTTGACTAATGTGATATTTGAATCAAGAAAATTTATATTACTGAATCAAGAAAATTTTGTCCGTCAAAATTTTTCACCAACTAATTTTTTCAAGCAAAAAAAAACAAAACTACATACATATTTAGTACGTATTTTCAACCACTCTTGTTTTTTAATTCCGGATCAATCGGGAAATGAGGCATGTCCATTTGGACGAAAGTTCGGACGAAAATATGTTTGTTTTGTGTTAAGTTTCTTAGTTAGGAGATTGGTGGTATTAGTACGGGCATGTTATGTTTAATAACATTATAATAATATACTAATGTGATATTTCGAATCAAGCATATGCACTTAATTTTAGCAAAAAGTTAATGATCATATAATAAACCGGCAAAAAGTTGCGGACCACAAAACACACCGGATAAGGGTGAGCATTTGGTATTTTTTAGTTGAAATCGCTTACTCAAGATTTATGGACAAATCGGAAACTGCATTCTAAAGGGTTTTTTAGAAATGTTAAAATACTTTCGGTGTTAATACAAAAATATTTCGAGCTTTTGCCATTTGTATCCCCATTTGTATCTTTAATATGAATGTTCACGATGGTTTAGTTAATTTGTGTGTTCGTGTAAGTACCTTCTTTGTGAATGTTGACGGAACATAAAATGCATAAGATACAATTTCCTAAAGCTACGCAGTTATCTCGCGAAAGTATTATCAAATAAGGGCGTGATGAGTTCATAAGACGAACTTATTTAGAAATTAGAATTTAATCTTTATTAAAAAGGACAAATTGTTTATTATATACCTGCGCAATGCATAGGCAGCTATGTTGAAAAGTAAATTATGTAGCTTGCCCAAAAATGATTGAGGAAGGCTGTAATGCATAGCTATTGACAATGATCTTCAGGGTGACCGTGAACTTGGGACATTAGGTTTTAAAAATATTTATGCCAAATTAATGGCTTGATGGATTTGTTTGATTTTTTTCCTAAAATAATGAACTAAGATTCATTTTGGCTTCATTTTTCAAATGATTTTATGTTATTGAAAATTTCAATATAATATTGATAATAATTAATATTAATAATAATATACTGATATTAATAATTTAAATAATATTAATTAATATTACTAATAATTTTATTAAACATGAAATTATTTCAATTGGATTTTAAATTTAGACAAAATCTCGTTAAGTAATCAGAATGAATGTAATCTAATTCATGCCAAAAAAACTTGAAAAGGGATGAGAAAAAAAAATCGTTCGTAATTGCCGTCTTAACTCCCAAGAGAAGTGTGTATGCTTATGACTTGGTTTTTCGTCGATTTAAGGTGTAAGGAGGCCCCGCAGGCAATACGGATACTGCTAACCCCTAAACGTTTAAAAATAAGGTTGACTGTATTTCCGATAAATTATATTCGCCGACCTTTTGACAAAAACCTTGAAAATTTTCCGTTTGAAAATTTTTCTGGACAACCAATATCACAGTATACACCGCTTGAGGGCTTATCAGGCCCCCCTTTATCAGGCCACTTTGCCCGCTCGTGCGCTTATCAGGCCACTTTTTTTCCAAAAAGTTTTTCGCCAATCCCGCCCACGTACTGAGGGTTTATCAGGCCACCTGAGGGTTTATCAGGCCACTTGGCATGTTAGTTTATACCCGCGAATNTTATACAAATAATTGATAGTCGCGAAAACACCCAAACCCGTTTAAACGAAAATAGCGGTATACCGTGTGACACTGTTTGTGTGCACACATGTGCGCATACCATACGGGGATACTTTTTCACATGCGCATAAACAACTATTTTGTTTTGCGCGATAAAATGTCTATACATCAAAATGGGTCGTGTTGGTCATCGGCTGTGGGTCAATGCATAGGCAGCCATGTTGAGAAGTAAATTATGTAGCTTGCCCATAAATGATGGGTATGTAATGCATATGCTATAGCTATTGATAGTGACCTTCAGCCTGAAGGCTTCAGGGTGACCATGAACTTGGGACATTAGGTTTAAAAACATTTATGCCAAATTAATGGCTTGATGGATTTTTTTTCCAATCAAGTCCTAAAATAATGAACTAAGATTCATTTTGGCTCCATTTTTCAAATGATTTTATGTTATTGAAAATTTCAATATTATTAAACATGAAATTATTTCAATTTGATTTTAAAATTAGACAAAATCTCGTTTAAGTAATCAGAATGAATGTAATCGAATTCATGCCAAAGAACTTGAAATGGGATGAGAAAAAAAATCGTTCGTAATTGCCGTCTTAACTCCCGAGAGAAGTGTGTATGCATATGACTTGGTTTTTCGTCGATTTATGGTGTAAGGAGGCAATACGTATACCGCAGGCAATACGTATACTGCTAATCCCTGAAGGTTTAAAAAATAAGGTTGATTGTATTTCCGATAAATTATATTCGCCGACCTTTTTGACAAAAACCTTGAATATTTTCCGTTTGAAAATTTTTGTGGACAACCAATATCACAGTATAGTAAGCACAGGGATAACTATCGTAGCAGAGAGTACGGAATAGTAGATACATATTAATTTTCAGCTACGAAACATATTTGTTTGGGTTAGTAACGTTACTATAGAACTTTTCATTTCCTAATTACCCGTTTCTCCGTTGACAGGGTAAGACGGACGTCACTGAATCGTTGCCATCCTCGGGTGTCATAAAAAAGGAATCAGCTCAACATTTCGATGCATCGCGCAATGTTCAGGAGACGAATCAATTATTCAAGACGCTGCTATTTTTCAGTCTCCGCATCAGTGGTTTAAAGAGCCCCTTTAACTTTCACCCGGAAAATTCATTCAAACGAAACCAACAAAAAAATGAACAAAAAGCTGACGTTCTTATTTTTTGTATATTTTTTTGGATCTGAAGCGAAGGCTGAAACGGTCCGGCAATATGAAAGTAACGAAGGTAAATTAAAATTATACCCGATTTGGAGTTTTTCACGTAATTAAGATTGTGTCAGACAGGGTCAAAATATTTATTTTATATACTAAAGATATTTCATTTTTTAAGATACAGGGGGAGCGCCAAGTAAGGGCACGCTAGGTAAGGGTAGGAAATTCCTACTAGAAACGCCAAGTAATGGTAGGTAGGCGCCAAGTAAGGGTAGGTTTAATTTCGTCGCCAAGTAAGGGTATGCCAGTTCAAGGTATATAAGGTTCTCCAAATTCCAATTTTTTTGTTCTGTATGATTATTAGCTTAGTTTAAATATGTTTTAAATAAAATTATAGAATTAACGTGTCAATATTATATCAAAATATGACAAAATTGGTATACACCACCTGTCTACGGAACTTAACAAAGCGCTGGGGAAAAAAGGTGTTAAGTTCCGGGAATTTTGTTAAGATCCGGGAATTTTGTTAAGTTTAGGGGCGTTAACTTCCGTAGACAGGCGGTGTAAGTGTCAACGCTAAGTAAGGGTAGGAGCGCCAAGTAGGGGTAGGTTTCGAAAAACACCAAATTTACCCTTACTTGGCGCTCCCCCTGATCATACTATTTCAGGATTTTTCATAATTCGCACCTGTTAAAAAAGAGGTATAAAAGTTGTCATGGTCATATGGACTTTATGTAAATGTTCCAGAGATGACTTTGGAGATATTTGAGAATTTTTTACTGCCTTTGTCCGATTTTTGTTCGTGTACCCTACAGTGCACATCTACTTCAAAACGGTCCTTTAATTATTCTTGACCAATAGCTCTTTCATTTTTGTCTATTTTCAATGTTAACATTGTAGCGGACCCGATGTAAATTACATTCTATTATACATAATTATGTTTAAGACCAAACAATTGAAAAACGGGGGTTGCCAGCCTTACCAAGAATTCCTTTGCCAAATCATTATCAGACCGGAGACAAGGTGATGTCTATTCTCAATGACCTGATGTTGTTTTATGAAATCAAACAGCCTTTAATCGCCCAACAAATGCGCCAATTATTACGCAGACCAGAACAGCGCCGAAATTTTTATTAATTATTATTTCAAATGTATAGTTCAGAATTAATCTACAAAAACGTTTCATCGTTTTTTTTAATCAGTACAGTGTATTATATAACTAATTATTTATTAATAAATTGTTAAAATAAACATATTTGCCTGTGCATCATCTGTCCTTTTATTAACGACACACTTTTTTTAAACTAAAAATGATTCATATACCGGTTACTGCCTAAAATTTTGATAAACATCGAGGTAAAACTTTTACCGTAAAAGTTGTCTTTGTTAACTCCCAGGGCTCACATGATGTGCACGAATTGACATATATGCACGAATTGACCTTTAGGACTAAATATCTCGCAGAATCGGGCTCGGATAAAAAAGAATCGGGCTCGGACCAAAACTTATTCATGAACATGATACGAATAACGAAAGTTAACTCAAAAACCTTCGCGAGACAACTGCGCAACCTGTGTATTATGAATGGGATTGCACTTAGGTTGAAAACATTGCTTGAACTTGGCGGAAATAGGAGATGTTTTGTCACTACTCTCTCAGCACACGTACTTTGTTATCACCCTTCTTATCTTACTCGTCATCTGTTTCAAATCAAATACTTTGAAGGGGAAAACAAACATAATAAAAAGATTATTGAGCAGTATGATAGAGTTTAAAACAATTTGTTCAACAGCCAGTTGGTTTAAAGATTTTGAGCAAAAAACGCCTGTGAGAGAACGGCTGCGGAAGCTTAAAACAGTTCTCGATGACGCCACTAACTTCGACACAGATGGATTATTATTTACAATGACACATTTGAGACTTTTGCGCTCCGAAAAAATTAACTTCTCTTATATTTACATTTATGTATTTCGACCCGTAAATCACCAAGGTGAAAAAAAATAAAAACGACACACATTTTGGCGCCAGAGAGCTTAATAATAAGTAATTAATTTAGGCTCAAAACCATTAAAATTGATCTTAAAAATTTAAGGAATTTATCAAAAAAACTTTTACATATCGCAGTGATCTAAAAAGAGGAAAACAAAATAATGTTACCAATTTTTGGTAACGTTGCTTGGCAGCGCATCTGAGGCCTATGTGGCCTGCGATTGGTCAACTCAATTTTTTCGTCTTTTTATATCAGGACGATACGTGCGCACATTTATGATGGGTCAGTAAATTTTATCTGGTTTTCTTGACGCCCTATGACTCAAAGGCTATGAGTCAGTGCTATGACCCAAAAGACAATTCCTAAAACTATCAACCGAAACAATGAAATTCAGTTTCAAAATTTATCGTTTAAAATTTTTGTGACATTGTAATTAACATTCTATAAAGAGATTGAAAGATATGACGAGTTAAAACAGCATGTTTTTGAGAAGTGTAATTTTGAAAGTTTGGAGCAGGATTTGTCAAATATTCAATTAATCGATACTACTTTTGATGGTGAGTTCAATTAAATAGTTAAAATGGCAAAAAAAATGTACTGAAATGAATACCATATACACCCCCTGCGCTGTTATATTGCAAATTTCTAATGAAAAAGATAACAGCGCAGTGCGTAACACATAAGAGTAGAGTTTCCTGGAAAATTGGCAGCACAGGAGGTGTGAGGATTATTACCCTCTATATATAAGTACCATAATAGGAAGTAGTGTATGTCGGCTAGTTAGCTCAGTGGTAGAGCACTAAACAACGTTGTGAAGTGACGCGGGTTCGATCCCCGTACTAGTCATTCCATTTTCTCTCTGACTGGCATACACAAAACCTAACAGAGGTGTAGTACTAAACATTAGATATAAGCAAGTTGTTTGATCCTATTTATAGGTTAGAATCTAAACTTTTGGTTAGTGCAATATTATGGGTATTAATCAGTATAGACTATACTTATAGCACATTTGGTACCGAATTGATTTGTATAACGTAGATTTAAGAAAAGTGAAACTGAGTTATTGACTGAGTTTAAAACGTTCCACGTGAAAAGGTAGACATGTAAATTTGTCCCACTTTGATTCTTATTCCAAATAGCATCGACTCGATCATTACATCCCTTGCGCCGTTATTTTTAATGTGAATATTATCATCGTAAACCTCATTTGTTATCGGTTACGACTCTTATAAGAGCTGTTTACGGCTTATACTGTAAGGAATATATTCAGAGTTTGATGATTCGGAGAACATATTCAATTTGAAGCGTTTAAACTTGGGATTCGACTGGGCCTGGGATGTTCAACATGATATTTGTGCTATTTGTCGAAACCAGGCCGACGATCATTGTATGAGGTGCCAGTCGGAACTGGCCACTAAAGCTTTGGCGATTAACTATATTCAAATAAGTCAATGACAGAAAGTTTATTAAAAATTATGAATTTTTCACTCATATTCTTTTCCACCTAACACATAAACATATAATTCGAAAGTTTTAACAGTTTATATTAACATTTTTAGATCTATTTTTCTTAAATGACATGACAGAGAAAATCAACATAAAGTGACCAACTGTATGATTAAAATCAAGAAAAAAAAATACAATTTTAATTATACTTATCACTATCGTGTTGGTGATCGCAAATTAAGATTGTATAATTGTATGGGGAGAGTGCGGGCATTCGTTTCATCATCACTGTATTCAATTGTGGATCACACATTCAAGTCAAGGTACAAAATTTATTTTACTACAAATAATGTTTATATTGTTTACATTGTTTAAATTGTTTATATTATTTACAGTCCCTCACCCAAATAGGTAACACCTAAATAGGTAACAAATGACGTAATTACCCAAATAGGTGACAACTTTTTTTTCGAAGTTCAACTATCCAAATAGGTAACAATTTTTATAGGTCAAGATTTTTTATAAGAAACAATGAATATTTTTTTTATTCAAGACCCAAACTAAAATGGGTTTTCCGTTCCCGATACATACAAACTACTACTATGTACATATAACATCGAAAAGTCCATTTTTCGGCTTAGAGAACCCAAGTACCCTAGTAGGTATGAAGTACCCAAATAGGTAACAAGTACCCAAATAGGTAACAAAATTTCAGAACGATGTTGTTACCTATTTGGGCCAGGGACTGTATATTGTTTATATTGTTCATAGTGTTTATATTGTTTATAGTGTTTATATTGTGTATATTGTTTATATTGTTTATATTGTTTATACTGTTAATAGTGTTTATATTGTGTATATTGTTTATATTGTTTATATTGTTTATAGTGTTTATATTGTTTATATAATATATAATTTATAATATATAATTTGTATACAGTATGGATGTGTGGTTACACGGGGTGTTTTCTAGAGTCTAGAATCTAGACTTTTTCGGTTAAAAAGCATGAAAAATATAAACGCTTTATAAAGGCTTAAATAAAGGGTGATTTATGCGAATAGGGTATAAATAATGTTATTATTACATTATTATTATATATCTTAATTTTGTAGGAGATCCCCGATGTCCTTTATGTCAGCAAGATTGGAAATTAAAACTTGTTGGCAAGTAAAACCGACGAAATTTCTGACAATTGCGCCACACATGTTCCAGATAGTATGAAATATCGATTGACGACTGTGTTTGAATGTTAACACTCATAATATTTGTTTTCCGAATTGACTGTTTTTTATTCTGAATAAATTTTTCTTCGCAGCCGTTGCTGTCATTATTGTCAGTTGTGCACTTGTCGAATAATACCGACCAAAGCACACTACACATATGTACTTTATACTATATACAGAAGGAATGTTTGAATGACCAATCAAAAAACCGTGGTACCAATTTGCTATCGCCTATCTTGTCTCAGACTAAGCCCAAAAACATAAATATCAAGTGAAACCTCTGATTTTCAATAATAACTTCAGGGAATTTTCCATAAATCAATATTTTAACCGGTCACACTATTTACCATTAACTGTCCTGCGCCAGTAAGGCCAGATCTGGCCTTACGCCACTTTGATTCAGTATTGTTCGTTAACGGTTGACGTTAAAGTAAAACGACTAACGAATTATGATTTGAGCACCGAAATCACGTTTTTTTAATGATCAAGTATTTTTTCTGCATTAACCCCTCTGGCTCATAGTGCACCAAAAGTACCAAGTATATATTTTTAATTTATGTAATCGAAATATTGATTTTTTTTGAGATAACACTATGCTGGTAACTTGAAATTTCATACAGTAGCTCAAATTTATTTGAAAATTATTCTTTATAATTATTGCATGGTATTTGTAACCCCTGAGCTATTAAAGTAACAATTACTTAATCGTAGTTTTTAGGTATTTTGGACTAAAACATAAGTTCAAAGGGGTCGTAAAACTGTGGGAATGTTAGTCAAGGTGTTTCCCTTTACTGTGAAAATTAGAAAAAAAGGTGCTATTGCGCCGTTATCGTTACAAACTTAAAAAAGTTATTTGATCAGATGACTATACACGATGGCAAGTTACAATTTTTTTAAATAGTTGAAAAAAGTTTGCAGATTCATTTGCATTAACTTTTTTCAGATATTTGTAGCCACTGTCCCGTTAAATTAACAAATATGTAACTGATACGTTTATGGACAAAAATAATACACCACCTAACCATTTGACTTAACACCATTTGGCTTAACAGTTTGCATTGGACTTAACAGTTTGCAGTTGAATTAACACTTTTTTTTGTCCTTTTTTTGTCTTTTTTTTTCCAGCATTTCCGCCAACGCCCTTGGGGTTTACCACGCCGCCTGAGGGTTTATCAGGCCGGTTTTGGAAAGAAAAAGTGTCCTCACAAACCCTCAGGCGGTGTATAACAATTTTTTGAATTTTTTCGTTCATTATATTGTTTTATATCATTTTTTTATAGTTTCAAGTTTTCCAGGGTTTTAACCTACGCACTACCCATTTGGCTTAACAGTTTGCATTTGACTTAACAATTTGCATTTGAATTAACACCTTTTTTCGNCAACAATATATATGGCGTTCCATTTTCATTGTTAGTTATCAGGTATACTGTGCAAACGGAAACTGTAATAAAATCTAGTTATCTATAATTTTATTGTCGTGGTTTGAAAATGACTGTACAGTCAAATAAGTTTTTTTGAGCTCGGTAACCTTGGAATATACGACATGATCGTAAATGTCGCGTTCTATTAAAATTTATATTATTACCGTGTAATAATGGAGACGAGAAAAAAATGACGACATGTCGTTAAACTATTCCCTGCAAACATCGACCAGAAAAATATGGAATGTGTCGCCTTTTTTATTTTCACAATTTCCCATTCAACTTGACTTAAAAAGACGATGACGAAAGAGGAAGAAGTTAGGGCAAAAACTCTTTCTAGAGAAATTTTAGTCACCGTTTCACATGAATTGCCGGCGGTTTTTTCTTTTGGATTTTTTAGATCGAGAGACTCCAGTTTTTTGTACGGAAAATAGATCATACGTAACATATCTGATGTAGTTTGACTCGTAGAGTGCGAATTTGAAATGATCCATATAAAAATGTGGAATCAACTTTTGGGCACACGTTAAGCCGTTAGTGAGAATTTATTGACTCGAATAATTAGATACAGATTGACCATTAAGTTTGAATTTGCATAATAAAAATTTTCTATACTATGATATAGTATGATTTGAGTTTTCAGCGCGCCACTAGGTAATAAATATGGGCGTGTAGCTGTTAATTTTAATTGAAAATGCCAACCCAAGAACTACGGATTGCTATTTTATATGATTCAACTTAATTCCACCTTTCGTGACAAACTCCTAATTTTGTGATTTTCGACGGTAGAAATTCGACCATAATAAAAATGTCTGAAACTACTACTGTCTGTATGATTTTTCATAAACAACCAAATTCCACATTACATGTACGCGCGTGAACTTTTATGTAAATTTGTTTATTTGAAAAATAAATGTCTGAACAAATGATTTACCAGACATTCTTCATTAAAATCATTATTGACCACATTATCACAAATAATTACTAGGAGACATTTTTACTAATTAATTTCGCTATTATGATCAAAAAAATAATAATGGAGTCGTTTACTTTTTATGCTGTTGATTTAAATGCAACTTTATCGCATTCGTTCAAGCATCGTATTTTTTATTTTGTTTTTGGACAAACACATTTTAACCAAATTTGAAATTTCCCCAGCAAAAACAAATAGCTTTACAAAGTAGCGTTACAAAGATGCTACAGTCCCAAATACCAATAAGAACACAGTAGTGTACAGTTTAAAATACTCTACTTGAAAAAGTTGTATTTCTTATGTAACGACAAATTGTAGCTATAAATTGTAGCCTATAATTAATAGCCCTTGTAAAACTGATTTTAGAGATAAAAATGCAAGAAATCCTAAATTATTTAGGATTTCTTGCGTTTTTATCTCTAAAATCAGTTTTACAAGGGCTATTAATTATTGGCTATAATTTATAGCTACAATTTTTTCTGTTAAAAATTTTTACACTGCCTTGTACGTGGGAAAATAAAATTTGAACAAAATTAAATGTACTTTGGTACAACACACGTAAAGCAATTTGCCCTAACTGGCAACTTAGTGACAGGCGAAGAAAATGAAACTTTCGAAACTAATGAAAAGGCTGAATCCGAAACTGATTTTGGTGTTAGTATAGATGCTGGAGACATTCGAGTAAGTAACATAATCCGTTATCGTAACACCATTAATGGTCAAAAAGTGTTAATATAATGGAATTTTGTTAACATAATCGGGTAGGGCGTCTGGTTAAATAATTGAAAATCGAAGTTTATTAAATCCCAAAAAGTGTTAACATTACGGAATTTGGTAACATAATGCGTGTTAACATAACGGGTGTTAGCATAACGGGTTATGTGGTGTATATCAAACGTCAAAAAAGACTCATCCAACAAACGTAATTTATCAATACTTCAGGAACCAATCGAGACAAAAGAAGTCCAACAAAACTACAGTTTGTGTTCCTGCAATGGTCAGTACTAAAATAAATAATATGTATATGCTCATTATACGGTTTACTAAAAATAATTGATCTCAAAATCATGATGTTCAATTTGTAGATAAATATATAAAATTATTATTTCACTGTACGGGAAGCAATCCCATTCTGGGACACTTTTGAAAATAGTCCAATTCTGGGATATTTTTACTTTGAAAAAAAAAATTATAATTCAATTTCAGGACGCAAAATAGTCTTAAGTTGTTAGGCGGAATCTAAAATTGGACAACCCCTTTAAAAAGAATTAGCTCAAGGGCTTGCAAGGTGTTCATAATAAAAAAGTTCTCTATAAAATAAAACCAAATTGACTGGCCAAATTTATAAAAAGCAACGAAATGTTTCATCACGGTTGAATCTATTTTTCTTTCTGCAATTTTTCATAAATATTTTTAGCTTTATGGTGTACGTGGTGTTGTCGCGGAATGTGGTGTTTTCCGTGCACCTGGTTCAAATTCGGCAAAGTTTTGAAAAGTCGTGGTTTACTGCGGATTGTGTTTCCGTTTATTTTAGCGGTACTCACACTATTTGGAACAGTTTAGGGTTAATAAGCTGCAATAATAAGTGATTATTTTCCGTAGTTTGAAAATTTCAACATATCTCTAGGGGACACCGATGACATTCTCGATTTGCCTTGTTCTACCAAATCTAAAAATGCATAAATCTTATAAGGACTGTTATGCCTCATATTATGGCACATAGGCTTACGCCCTCATAATCTATGACACTAATTGACTTCTTTTTCCAAAATTTTTCGCGCAAAAAAGACTATGTAGTCAGTCAACGAATGAATGTATATAACCCGTCATAAAGGAACTGCTGTATTTTTCTTTCTCATTGAAGAGTTCGATTTCGAATGGGAACCACCATCAAATATCGAAGGTAATTATTATTTGTTAAACTATCAGTGACTACTTTAGTATCTGAAACATTGAGGTGTCAAGGACAGTAAAATGAAAACATGGGCGTGATCTAATGTTTTAAGGGTGGTAGTCCTATTAGGGTGGTCCTATTAGGGTTGAGTTTGTCCCGGTCGTGCTCTAATGTTAAAAAA
>SCLG01000003.1:672355-707160 GCA_004367875.1 Oikopleura albicans
GTTAACATAATGTAATTTTGTTAACATAATGTGGTAGGGCGTTTGGTTAAACAATTGGAAATCGAAGTTAATCAAATCCCAAAAAGTGTTAACATAATGTAATTTTGTTAACATAACGCGTGTTAACATAAAGTGTTAGGTGGTTTATGTTTTCATTATTGCGTTTTCTCCGCTTTGCGTGGCTACATTGTCATCATATTGGTTCAAGACGCAATTTTAACCTTTAAAGGGTTAAAAAGGGATTATGTTAATTACTTTCAAAAGTAATTAATGACGTTTAAACACGATTTAGTAAGTATCTGCATACAAATGTTCAATTACATTTGCGTCAACTACGTGCAATTATGATGAAGTGTTCTATCGTCACTTTGGCGCAAAATCAAAAGCGATCTATCGAGTGGTTCGAATGCGTGACAGACGATCTAACTAACTAATTGAATGTCAAGTTTACATCAAGTGCCCCCGGTCATGAATGTTGCATATGTATCAAGATACCGATTACATGTGCCCCCAAAAAAAGAAAAAAAATGTAATTATTCTGCTAAAACCGCACAAATTAGACAAGCGAGTTAACAATGTGGTTAAAATAAGTTTTGTAACAAAGCGGACTAGCTTAAGAAATTAAAGACTTCGGCAAGTAGTTCAGCAAAGTCAAACAAGTTCATCATAGTTTAAGCCTGTAATGACCAAATAATAACTACTCAACGTTTTACATGAATTTCCGTTTTTTCTTTCGTATTTTCTAAATAGCCAAACACGAGTTTTTTCCGCACGTCAAAAACTCGAATATCGCCATCTAGGAAATGCGGGAGAAAATATGGCGGAAAATCATGTCAAACGCCGAGTATAATTCGATATCCCGAAGGGAAAGAATCACTCTGGAAATCTAGAAACCAGAAATCTAGAAAACTAAAAATCTAGTCCAAGTTAGCTGAATATGAAAAATGACTAGACTACCGTCAAAAACTACGGTAAGAATTTACCCCTTGCGCACTTATGTTTCTACCATTTTTTTCGAAAAGCTGAAACATAACTGCACTGTTGGATATATAAGTGCACAATGCGTAGGCGATTTGTTTGAAATTTGTAAGTGTGGAAGTGCACCTAAGGGGATATGGTCCATAAGGGATACGGGACTGTATATGACAAATGTCGAACATAAAAGATGTCGATTATGAAGAGTGTCGAATATAAGATAGGTCAAATATAAAACATTCCGACTGTAAAAAATCTGCCGAAAATATTCCCAAATAAAATATATGTTTCTTTAACAAGATTTATTTTTTCATGCTGGCTTACGCCGATAATATAGTATAGGCTATACTGTATAGCATATACAGATTAACCCGTTCGATTTCAAATTGAGAGCCAAATGAGATTAGATCCAATTTATTTTTGGGGTATATCCTATGTATTCTTTTTTCAGCCAATTTCCGTAGATCAAACACCGTGTATGATATTATAGTACAGGTGGGGCGTAATATGTCTACGGCGGTTCGAAACTGAATTCCATGCCACTAACTAAAAAATCCCAACTATGCGACATTTAGGCGCCGTTTTGTCGTATCGAGTTAATTGATGTACAATTTAATTTGTTAATACATTTAGACCAAATTTAAATGAATCGAAATTTTGACGACATAAAGCATAGGGAGCGCTTCACTTGGGCCGAAGGCGCCGGGGGTTGCCGACGGACCACCCTATGGCCCAAGTGAAGCTTTCGGCCCAAGTGAAGCTTTGCGGCCCAAGTGAAGCTTGGCCCAAGTGAAGCTTTGCAGCCCAAGTGAAGCGCTCCCAAAGCATACTACAAACAAGCGTTTGAAAACAAAAACAAATTATTTGAAAAAAAATTGTTCACTAACTTGAATTGTGTTAACCTTCATAAAGTTTAAACTTCCTTAGGTAGTGTGTAGGAGAAAAGCCGAAAAACTTTAAACAAAAAATTAATTAGTTAAATTGAATTCAAGTTTTAAAACTTGAATTTTGTTTCACAAGTTGCCAAAACTGTTTCTTGAATAATTGAAAAAATAAAAAAAACTATTTAATAGTTCTTAATAAGAAGAACACGAACTCACATATTTGTATTTCATATATCGGACCAAACTGTGTCTACTATACACGTGAACATCTAAAACTTTACCAAACCGGCAAAACAAAATAATCAGACATTCTCATTCAGAATCTTTTAATCCTTAAAAAGAATGGAAAACATATCAATAATGTCCTTATTCGTAACCACGCGCCGAAACCCAACTGTGGTCACTTAGGAACCAGTTTATTTGCCACAGTTCAATCGTTTTACCACATTTTCTTGTGTGGTCTTTAATTAAAATCGTTCTGGTTTATTTTCAAATTCGATTTCCTCCAATCAAAATAGAATATAATTGGACAACACCGGGTAGTACACCCCCTGCGAGGGTTATCGGGTGTGTTGGCCCGCTCGGGCTGTTATCGGGCAGGTTTTTTTCAAAATAACTTCTCACTTTTCCGCCTACGCCCTGCGCAGTTATCGGGCACCCTGAGTAGTTATTATTTGGACTCTTTTTGTTCATTTTTATTTTGAGTCTACAACCTTATCCGCCCTCTCTATACAACCACTTTGCTCAATTGTTGGTTTATCCGGCCGCTTTTTCCCAAAAATTTTGCGGCCGTACTACCGTTTTATTTGGCCACCTGCTGGTTTATACCATTTTGAGATATGAGTTGAATTTCTATATCTTCTACAATCTAAGAATGGCTCCACTGAATAATGATACGGAAATTGTTTCATTTTTCTATCTTAGATATGATATTAAAGCCTATTTATAAGGTATACCGTATAAGGTTTTGTTAGTTCAATTAAGCAATGAGTAATATTATCGGATTTTTAAATTTACCCACCGGTTTACAATAACAATTTGGTTTTGCGGAATTCCCCACTCGTGCTGTTATCGGCGTTTTTTGCATCATTTTCCCTTATTGAGTCTAGGACCTACGCAGTTATCGGGCACCCTATTAAAGCAGTAATCGGGCCGTTTTTTGTCGCGAAACCCGCCCGATAACTACGCAGAGGGTATATCCTATACCGTATATGAATAGAAATTCTAGTACATGTATGTATGTATGAAGTAGTGTGCGTATGCAACCGTGTAAAAATATACAGTATTACAGTGTATCTGGCTTTGATTTTTTGGAGGAATTTTGCCTGATGTGCAAAATTAAATCCAAAGGTTTAATTCGAAGATACAGATTTTTGCTTTTGGATTATTAATAAAACCGAGCTTTTTCGCAAACCTCACGCGCTCTGAGAGTTAAAAATTACAAGTGTCGCTACGATGTGAACTCCTTCTTAAGACTGAAGACTCTGCGATTTAGCTTTGGTAGTTTTTTTAGGTCGCATAACTTTTTAATTTAAGGATTGGTTGATAATGTTGTGGATTTATTTTTTCGAGCCCGAAAATTTGGGCTCGAAAAAAACATTTCTCGCTATTTCTGTTTTATGACATCGAAAAATTGTTGTATTTCAAAATCCAATTCAATTCAATAAAACCAGTCACCAAAGCAAACTTTTTCGAACTTTCATAATTTGTGTGAACTTTCGAAATTTGTGTGCACGAAGGGTTTAAAATTTATTACTTAATATTTCTTAATAACGCAACTCGACCTAGTTTTTATTTATGGTACCAGTAAAAATAACTATTAGGTAATGCTTTTGAAATTGCGCAATTTGAAAGGTTCCACTTAAAGTAACAGCAGAAAGCTTGATTTCGCTATTTTAGTAACACTATTTTCAGTTTCTATGGATTTAATTTGCGTCCTACGGTAGGACTCCTACCTGGTTACAGTAACACTATTTGCCTAAAGTAACAGTTTTTTAACCAAGTAATTTACTAAATTGATACACTAATTCTACAAATTTTCTTGCTAATTTTCTTTTTGTAAGATACTCACATTTATAAAGGATTCGATTGGATCCACACTCGGTTCGTCTTCAATTTTTGTAACCCGCTTGAGAGATTTTCGTAAAAATTTCCACTCTTAAAATATCTGTGTTTTTAGGTGTCATTCATAAATCAAATTTAATATTTTACTTGAACTTTTATTTTCCATTTTTTCGTCCATTTGTATTAAGTTTTTTGTATGATCTCAATTTTGCGTGTTTATTTCAGCGTCCCACTACTCCCAATTTCACGCACAAAAAGCTCGTTGGGCACCCTGGGCGCTCTAGCGCCAATATCGACGAGGTGTAATCATCATTTCATCAAAATTAATCATATATATTAATTATCCGCGTTTCATTTTTGTTTTCCTTTTTTTCTCAATCGTGCGCCCAGCATTGAACGCTTTTCTCACAGTATTCATATCCTTTTCCCATGGGAGTTGTTTTACTAGTACAGAACTCTCTGCTCGAGTGGCATATATCTAAACATGTGTTTTTCAGCAGACAAAAAAAATGACAAAAAATTGAATTTGGTCTCGGATGATTACATAAATTTCGTACTTAATTTTTAATTATAGTCTATAATTTATAGCGATTTTAAATCCTGCTAGTATCAAAATGTGTCTCAAAATCTCGTCCATATGGAATGGTTAACTCTCAGGGAAAAATGCGTCCGATAATTTATACCGGGCTTAAAATCGCTGAAACAAGGGTCTAATTAACTCTTATGAAAAACAATATAAAACGGAAGTGATATTTTATTTCGCTTAGCATGGTCACAACGGCGTTTAGTCCAAATTTAGACTATTGGACCCGGGTTATATGCCACTTGGGACCTTTATATCCCACAGATAACTTTAGGTCTTTAGGCCATGGGCTCTAATAGAGAGAAATATACTACAACTTTTTAATGTTCTGAAATTGGTAAATAGTAAATTTCTAACAAACAATGTTGTTGATGCTAAGCCAGCCACGATATATTCCAACCGCAATCTTATTGCGATATTTTTGCGTGAAATCATTGGATAATTTTTCATAGTTTGAGCACCCAAAAAATACAATGGAAGCATTTTCAGTCATTTTTATTTTCTTGATACTTTTTAGTACGTTTTGCAAACGCATATTCAGTCTTATCCCGGTATAGTCCAGCCTATTGGCACAATGAATAATAGATTGTGTCTGTGGTTAGCCACACTGTGCTATCTTTTAATATTGGTGATATCATATACTATACATAAATTATTTTGGGAAAATATCGGTTGTCTTAAAATGGCGGGCGGGAGGTCGAGAGAGCTGCTCACTTTATAAATCGGGACCTACGCTAGAGCGCGCTATGTGGCGAAATAACACTCATCAATAATTTTGTACACTAGAAACTTCAAACCTAATTTCAATTGACCTTTACAGACTATAAATTAACAGTCCTTACTGGTATCAAGAATTTCCTGAAAATGCCCCATATGGGAATAAAAACTAAATTATATCTAGGGTTATCCGGCCCTGTATGAATTTCCCGATAGTTTCAAAAAATTTAAGGACGAAACTACTTTGAATATTTGTTTTAAAGTATCATGAAACTTCCGATTCTCTAGAGGCCATTTTTCAAACCTTCATTTAGTTAAAATAAATCAAATATTTTAGAGTAAAGTTTTTGGAAGAAAGCGTTTTTCCGGGAATATAAGGCTCGAAAGTTCTTTTGGAATGACTTTTTGTTCTTTCGATAGGCCGCGGTGAGTTCATTACAGTCAATTCATGCTGAAAGCGACGCACCCTCACACGCACAAAAAACGACTAAAATCGTACAGTACAAATCCCGAGTTAAAGAAGTTCAAATCTAGAAAAAATGAAGTTAAATGGAAAAAAATGTCCTTCCAGTTTACACGTTCGGTCAACACGTGATAATCAATCCATGTCGAATAGAACGTTAACAACAGTTAACAAACAATTGACGTTATATGGTATAACACGAGTGTAATTTTAACACCATAAAATCTACAAAAAACAGCACAATCAGCAACTTTTTTAATTACAATTGGCCCCGTTTTCGCTTTTCACGATATGGCTTAGGGGACTTAAGGGTGTCAACAATTAATCAAAATGATTGTATATTGTTTGTCATGAAAGTGTATATTTTCTTGACAAGTTAAAATCAATCACAAAACTGGCTCAAATCTCGGCTTCGGCTAATTATATTTTAGTCTATAAAATATGTGACATAAATATAAAATATAGACTATCAATGATAGAAACTCAGGAATTGGGAAAGAGTTAATTGGTTGAAAAGTTCAATTTGCTACGGCAAGCACCTGAGTTAAATCGAGTACACCATACGCGCAGTTGATCGACCAGTTTTCAGTTAACCGGCCATTTTTCTGTAACGTCTACACGGCGCGGTGTTAGTGGGGAATTTTTTTATTCAATACAAAATGGACGACCGCGTTTTTATACACAGTGCGTTGGTCAAAAATCGACAGACAAAATCTGTTATTTCCATTTCTCATCAAATCATTTGCTTGTTTTGAAGATTACACGGTCACTTTTTAGAAGTGTACCCGCCGGGTACACTGTACCGGTATAAACTATTATAATAATGAAATGCTCGACCTAAACCTTCAGAATGGTAACGGGGTTCAAAGCAGGGCTTTTCATGGTCCGTACTAAACTCCCCTTTTTCATTTTCAGCAATTTTTCGCGAAATGCAATCTTCCGTACCCCGCGTCTGGCTTCGAAGCTGTTACGCAGGTATTTTACTCACGAGCCACACCTAGCGACAGCTAACTAGTACTCTACTATCATTTAAAAGACAATTCCTCATGGTGTAATACCTTATCAAACAGAAAAACTTAAAGAATCTTTTGATAAGTCGGCGCATTGCAGCGTTTGGCCTGTATGTACTAGTAGTACAGTACTACACTACATGATCGAAATAAAATAAATTGACTCTTTGGCGCCTCGGAGACACATAACAGGTCTAGGCGCATTGACTCGAGCTGCGAGCGGGTACTGACGATTGCATTTTGGCCCGACGGAGCGAAAATGAAAAAATGAAATTTGGTACGGACCATTCATAACGCCCCCCTGGTTGAACCGTTTGTTAAAAAAAGTCAACACAAAAGTAAAGAGTTAATACTGAAAATTTCAGTCTGAAATATAACATTTTTCGGTTATTCTAACATTTTCCACAAAATTTTTTCGTATTTTTGTGAGCATCCAAATGAAGCTCTGCAAACATTTCAAAGAAATCTAATTGGATGAGATGTTATTATTATCATATCATAAACATGGATAAAATTGAAACTGCATTGAATTTCATTTTCTCACTAAAATTCAGTTCCCAAATCAATTTGACTATCATAAAATGACGGAAAGGCGCAATTTCACAGCAAATCGATTACACACACCAGTGATAGAGAATAATATTTGGACGGAGTCCGCCCGGTTGTCGAAATTGTACACAAATGCGATCAATTTCGGACAAGGTAATTCTACCGAAAATTTAAACGGGCATTTCACCGAAAAACTCATAATGAGAATTTCTCCGAATAACGTTTTTTGTACATGGCAGACAGTCTGTACTGAACACAGACCATTACATAATATTTCGTGGACAATTGATATTTTTTTTCGAAAAAAAACATGAAATTTCCCGAAAGACATTTTCTTCGAAAAACGTTTCTCCGAATAACCACTATGCCGATCTCGAAAATACATTTTAGGATTTCCCAATTTTAGTCCAAAGGCATTTGTGCCCCAGTCATTATCGAAAGCGCCCCTAATCTCAAACATGACAAATCAATATGCTCGTGATTTTGGAATGACTGAACTCATCGAGTCATTATCTGCGTTTTACTCACCGCTGTTTGGCTGGCTAATCAACGCTAAAGAAAATATTTTGGTCACTACTGGCGCATATGCGGCATTGTTCATGGCGACGCAGGCTTTCATTAATCCTGGAGATGAAATTATTATCATAGAACCGTTTTTTGATTGGTCAGTGCTCAATTCACAGATTTTTCGAAAACATTTAAATTTAACATTATAACCGGCGGACCTCATGAATATGGGATTTGTTTACTTTGAAAAAATGCACAATGCATGAATCAGCATGACACCCACACACACGCTGATTGGCTACACGAATCTCAGCAAGCTCTCTCGATTGGCCTCCCTCTCGGTCATCGTATTAATGCGATTCGCCAATTGATATCCTCCTCTTTGAAACCTGTAATGTAGCATTTTGAAACATTGATTACTCATCACACTTTTCATGATCGCTTGCCAATTAGGCAAAAAATCCCCTATTCATGAGGTCCGCTCGAAATGTTAGCAAACCATAAACTTCATCAAAAGCCTTTTTACGAATCGAAGAGTTTGTGGGAATATTTATCGCCATTTGTATATACTATAGCCCAATAATGGTACATAATCAAAATCCCCAAAAATACATTGACTTTTAACAGTTACGCGCCAATGGTGCATTTAGCAGGTGGTGTAGCTAAATTTATTCCTCTGGTGGCATCCCGACCTGACAAACTTCATAGTTCAAATTGGATTATTGACATGGAGACTTTAGATCGGGCTCTGCAAATTAAACTTAAAAATACATTTGTATACCGTGTATCGGTGCTCATACTGATAATTTTTGGCATACATGTAATTGTGTCGGTCTAGAAACCGACACACGGTTTAGTCCCTTTATCCGTTTTTGTCTTAAGCGCAACGCGTTGGAATAGGGTCACTAAAATGAAACAAACAGTTTTATCAGAATGAGCGTATTACAGACACTTTTTTCAATAAAAACACACGTAATGATGCATTTACTCAAAGTAATACAGTATACTACTAGTAGTTTAATATACTATAAGTAGTTTAATACTGTAAGTATTTTATTGTTTCTCGAAAGAACTGGTTTATAATTAACGATAAAAAACTATTCATTTTTTCGCGAACAATTGTCAGTCTTTGACAAGGAACGAGAATGACCACAAAATTATCTGATGTTTAAAAACTGGGCTTTTTTCACAAAAAAAATCCAAAAAGTGCATCAGTGCCGAAACAATAGGGCACAGCCGCTCAGGGTCTATGCTATTTCGGGTCAACTTTTCCATTTTAGCATCTTATAAATCGATTTATAATCTGCTTTACTATTACAGTAGAAATTTAACTTATATTGATAACCTGAAAAAATGTGAACTCAACGAATTGGCACTCTAGATCGGGCAGCCTCCACGTTAGCCATTTCAATTTGAACAGCCTACTTTAGAGGCAATAATAAACAAAAAGACAAAAGCGCTAATTCTGAATAATCCAAATAACCCCCTTGGAAAGGTTTGGCATCGGGATGAATTGCGCGCTTTGGCAGATGTCATCATTCGACATGACCTACTTTGCATTTCTGACGAGGTCTATGAACACTTGGTTTATGCACCCCTGAAACATATTCGAATTGGATCCCTTGAAGGCATGCAGCTAGGCTGTCAAAACTTAATTTCAAAGGGTATAAAAAGGCATACAAATTTTATTTTCCGTCGAATAAAAATATTTTCAGTGTCATTCTATTTGTCATTTTTTAATTCGCGTGATTTTTTGAAATGCATTAACTCCCAGGGGGAACTGTGTACCTTTTAGGCAAACAAGGCCCTTTTTCGGCCATTTAAGACATAAGCAGTCCCGTACAGCAAAACGGATATTGCTGACTCCCTCAACTTTTCCAGATAATAACATTGACGGTATTGACGATAATTTTTACTAACCGGAAGTCCGGTAAAAACCGGTTGAAATTTCGGGTTTTTCCAATGGCGTTGAAATTCTGTACAGAAGGTATTGAGACATCAAGGAACGCGACTGTGATATTAGGGTTTTTTATATTTTTTTAAAACTAACTATATTTTTACATTTGAAACATTACATGGTTTTTTTTACCATCTGTTTAGACAGCCTACATGCAGCATCGAACCATCACAATTGGGTCAGCCGGTAAGACGTGGTCCGTCACTGGTTGGAAAGCCATGGGATTATTAATATTGTAGTACAATTACGGGAAAGAAATAAAACATGAAATGTCTCAAACTGACAATTGAGCATAATTTCAACTCAAATTTAGGATTAGAAATCGGTTAAGTGGGCGTCAGACGTCATGACGCGTCAAAATGCTACCAGCTTGTAAAAAGAATATAAATGCAGCTTTTTAAGTACAGAAAATCACTGAAATTTAATCCTTTAAGAAATTTAATTTTTAAAAATATAACAAACCAGTGTTTTCGTTCCAACTTTACGTAAACCCTTATAAGCTGGATGGGCCATTGGTAGCACGGATCTCATAAAACCCATGCAAACATTTTGGGTGAACACAATGGGTAGCGGTGTAACGCCCGTGCAACGTGCCCTGGCTGACTGCTTCAATTATGAAATAGGACAATCGGGACCCGTACATCCAACCGAAAACCCCGAATCATATTTCCGAAGTTTACCGGAAAAGGAGCTTCGACCAAAAAGAGACCAAATGGCAAACTTTCTGCGAAAACTCGGGTTAGAGCCGGTCATTCCGGAGGGCGGCTATTTTATGATGGCTGATGCATCGAAGTTTCGAGCAGAAGTGGCGGTTTCAGATGGTTTCCAAAACGATGGCCCTTGGGACATTCAATGTAAGAAAAAATTAATGCTAAGGACGTGTTTTTAGAAATTTTCAGTGCGTAACTTTTCAAGAGTTTCCCTTACTTGAGAAGTATTTTTTCTTTTAGTTTTCAATGCTTAACTTTCCAAGAATTCCCCTTACCAAGACTTTTTTTTTTAGATAAATTTTATTTTGCATTGTACGTAATGACAGTAAGGTGTATTGAAAAAGCTGGTCATAATATTATTTTTCGTAATTTTTTCACGGGTTACTTTCCAAGAAAGTGCATATTCCCCTAACCAGAAATGTAATTTTTTGAAAATATTCCACATGTTACTTTTCTAAGAGGTCTCCTGGTTTTAACAAAGGTATATTAACACTTTTTGGGCGTTATGGCGAGTTACAATTATCTTTTTGGTGCGATAACTTGTTAAGTGGGGTACGTCACGTACCGTCGCTTAGGACCATTTATTTTAATGTTTAGTCATGAGATGGCTTGCAAAAGAGAAAGGATTGATTGCAATTGCCGTGTCTGCCTTTTACGGATTGGAAAACCGACAGAAAAACAGCTCATTTATTCGGTTTTGTTTCGCGAAAAATGATGAGACGATGAACATGTTCCAACAACTTCTTGTACCAAAATAATTTTCGACGGTTCCCATTTGGGATGTAATGTGCGACAATTATAAAATCCGGTTTGATCATGCAGCACGATTCTTGTTCTTGCAAATTATTATATTTTGTTAGAAAAAAAACTGTAAAACGCATCAATTAATAAACATAAAGCAAGTCGAAATCCGTCCCTATCAAAACTCAACTCGAACATAAATTCCTTGTGATAATCAAATGGCCTTAGGGCAAACGACGGCGTAAATTACCTATTAAAAGTTGTATGCATAGTGATCTTATTTTGAAATCCGTCTACATTTATGATTACAAATTGTTTTATATTATTTATAGTCGACGTTGCATGTCAAAGTGCTTTCCAAGAGAAACAAATATGTCTTCATAAGTGTACTCATCGGGTTATTGACTACGATTTGGTAAGGACTTCAGAGCCTAATGAAAAGGTCGTTTTCATTTAAGCGTAATTTAGTCATCGCGTGTGCTTTTATCTTTACACTAATTTTCAAATTAATATCAGTGTCAATCAGGTTTCACTTCTAAACGGTCTGAAACGTAATACTTTTTTACAGTCCGCTTTACGGCCCTAATGGTGTTAATTACAGGTATTTTGAACATATTTTGACCTATTTTGACCATGAACTAAAAATTTATCGATAAATGTTTGAACTGCATAATGCTATAATTGCTGATTTAGCAATTTGTTTGTGTGTTTGTAAGTTTTTGGTTCTTTTCAACATTCAGAATGTGATACATTCAGAATGTGATACGGTATAATTTATACCAGGTGACTTTTAACTGTCTTAAATTTGGTGTCCATATTTGATACACCTCTGCGCTATAAATGAAAACAATATTAGTTCGACGATTTGCCTTCGTGCGCCACAATTTTCCGGCTTTCACCACAAGTTTATCCAAGCTTGTCTCAATTCATTAATGGAAAGTTTGGGGAATTTATCAGTGGTCTCAATACTTTGCGTGTTCCGGAATGTCCATTGGATTCGTCAAGCCGGAAAATTGCTGGTATATATTTATATGATTATGCTGTTTTAGATCAGGAACCTATTCTACCCATTCCATATGACATTATCGTATTATGCTCAGTAGAGGTTTTAGCATTGAATTGATTTATATCATATAAAATTCCAAAGAATTAAAAAAACGAAATTACAATATTATATACAGAACAAAGATGTTCAACGGTAGATATTCACTGGAGAGGTGAACTGTTGCATTTCAGGTTGTTTTTTTGATTGACAAAAACAATTCTTGAATTTTTTTTTTTCATACCGAGTAGCATCATATAATAAAACCAGGCTCAAGAATCGTACACATATAAATGTCACATTCACAAACAATTTGAATTTTGTCTCAATTGTGGTGAAACAATTGATCGAAAAGCTCCTGTCAATAATCTGTATGCCTGTGACTATCGAAAAGCAATTTTACCACGCCCTGCTCGAAATGGCATTATGGAAATTTTAGGAGTACCCAATCACGATGTGTTCAGAACAGGTGCCTTACCATTTGCAGGTAGTTTTCCCGATAGGACCGGTGCAATTGGGCCAAATGGTGAAAATCTTACGGTTACTCTTGCTGGTTCTGATAAACATCCTTGGTCACTTTTTATAAAAATTAGCTGCGACCTCAAGAAATTGTACGAATATTGTCCGATTATAATCCTGGAAAATTTCTATTTTTATTGCAAATCCAACATTTAATTAATTTGAAAGATGTACTATCCTGAATGGACAGTCTGTCCAGCATACCAGGAGGTTATATTAACTATTTTAATTTAATTATCAAGTTCAGAACGTTTTGAAGAAGTCTTTGTTATTTTATCTAATATTCATACAATAAAAGAACGGGAAAAAGAAGCATGAAAATATAGCGTATGTATTGTTATACTTTATTTTGATAAAGGCAACGGTGTTTTTAGTACGCATTAAAACGCGACTGGACTTTCAAGCACTCCAAAAACCCGTAATAAAAAACTAATTTTTTTAATAAAATTTAAAAAAAAGTTGCTACATCCTTTCAGGGGGTCCACTGTAACGAGAAATTGTTTATTTTTTAATCTTTGAGCGCGTTTTTCATAAACGTCTCGATTTTCAAGATTTATTTTATTCTCAAGAGAGCGAAAATACATATCTTCGTAATGCCTCTTTGCTTGGTGCATACTAAAAACAGCCACTTACAGTGTTTTTAATAACAAAAATAGTTCAGGTGTGTTAATTTCTGAGAATTACGTATTAACAGCAGCTCACATTTTCTCATACATTGAAGTTGTGAAGGTTGGCAACGAATACAAAACGGTACCTGTGCACTGCCAGAGGCCACGGTTAATAATTAAAGGAAGTTAAAGATTTGGTCCCGTGTAGTGTTTTACGCATAGTTTTAATTAAAACTCATGAATATAAGGATTTTTCCAGCGGAAAAATCCGTAAAAATTGATTTCGTGAATAATCCAAAAGCTCGAATACGAATATTAACCTCGTTCAAGGCACAGTGTTAAATTTGAAATAAAAGCTCAAGTTGGCGAAAATATAAATGACCAACGCTACAAGCATATTCATGAACCAATTTATGAAATCGTCGGCGACGGGTTATCGTACGTAACACATGCAGAGCGCGATTTGGCATTGATCAAAATAAAACGTAAAAATTCATTTACGGCCAATATACCGTGTCGGAATAAACCGTTGCACTCTTTGGAACGCGTGGAATTTGTGGGTTATGGTTCCACTTTTACGATTATCGAGAATGATAAAGCAAGTATTACCAAGTCGCTGGGAGTTAAGCAAAGCGTTTATTTAAACCAGGTAAACGCAATAATGTATACCAGAAAAACAAATTACAGAATTAGTCGCGAAATCATGTTCAAAACATAAAACACCAGGTGCGCTATCTTCCAAAACCAAATAGAAAAAAGTGAAAGATAACGGGACGAAGCGGAAAATTGGGAAGATAGTGGGGTGAAACATAGTAGCGCACCTGGTGTATCGGGAACACCTAGCCGCAAAAGTGCTTATAAACGTATGTCACATGGGCCATGTTTGCGACAAATTCTTTTATAGTAAAAATCGAATAAAATTGATTCTCCTTTGTTAGGAAGATTGCGAAAATATACTTGTACCTCTTGATGGTATTGATGTGTGCTTAAATGGAAACTTGACTTGTAGTGGCGATTCAGGTGGTGGTGTTTTTACAACAATGAATGAAAGGATAGGCATTTGGATTGTAAATTTTGAATGAATGTTAAATTAACTGTCATGCTCCGTTTTGGACAGATCTGTCCAAGCGGCGCTTTTATTAAGTATTATTCGTTAACGGTTAACGTTAAACTCAAACGGCCAACGGATTATGAATTAAGCACCAAAATCACGTTTTTTTTAATTATCAAAANACAACACGATGTCAAGCTTCAATTTAATTGAATATTTGGAGAAAAAATTCATTTCCAATAACTATTTCAAGATATTTGTAGCCCCTGTCCTGTTAAATTAACACAATTACAGTCCTTAACCATTTATAGGACGTTTTCGGTTCTCAAAAATAGCGTCCGATAAATGAGCATCGTCACAAAAGAGGTCATTTTTTATTAGAATTACCTCATTTTGGCCAAAAAAGCGTCCGATAAATGAGTAAGCGTCCGATAAATGGTGAAGGACTGTAAAAACAACAGCAAAAAATGCATGTTGACCCGATCGATTGTTTGGATAGGCCAATTTGATTACATGCTCGTATAATTTTTGTTTTCTTTATTTATATGTATATCTCAGAAATATGTGAAATGTCCGTATAGAACATAATATTTTGGTTTTAACTTTTTTTTATCATTTAAAAAATTATCTTTGCATGAACACGACATCTAATGTCCAGGCACACGATATTTTTTATAATTTTTTATTATGTTTTCTTTGGCGACCGGGCTAAGCCCTACAAATATCTCAAAATACTCATTTTTTTAATGTTTAAAAAACACCTTTAGTTAAAAAATTTTGATTTATTTAAATGTCTATAATTAAGAAGACATATTAAAGTTTAATAATTCGTTACAATTTTTGAAATCGGCCTAGTAGTTTTGCTGTAGTGATGAAACGCGTTTTGGACAAATCTGTCCAAAACGGAGCATGACGGTGGTGTATGACGCCGGAGCATGACAGTTAAATTAAAGCTTTAAAAAATAAATATTCAACTACCTGTAGTTTAACATTGCTTTTTTTGCGACTGATTTACCCAGGTAAGTTGCCGCTTCAACGAAGGTAACTGGGGACAGTGACCAACAAGTGTAAACCATTTTTGAATTATCTGTGTTTTTTCTCAATTTCTTGTAATAAGAAACTACACTACTAATGTAGTTTTTTGTACCAAAAGCCACGCGGTGTCCCAATCCATTAGCCACACATAATTCGAATGCACAGCCATATGAATTCTTTTAGTGGCTTGGGACACCACGTGGATTTGGCTACAAAGAGACTAAAGTAATAATTTACTATCTTTTTGATAACCGATTTCTACTTTAATGTTCTTAAATTAATTGATTGCATATCCTTTGACAGAACTTATTTGAACGCAATCCAGAGTCAAACATTTTCGGCAGTGGAAGAAAATGACGGCAGACGCTATTCACATTGTGGGTCATTTAACGAAGAGAACGTCGCTGACGATTTTAAATTGAAATCCCTTGAAAGTTTCAATACTTTTGCAATTAATATTTTTAAAGAAGATCTTTCGAAGTGGCTCAAGAACACAGTGGAATGCCAACTTCCAGATAAAGGTGTCATTAATTCACTAAATGATCGCAAGTATCGAATCAGAGGATCTGATATGAAAGGCTATAAATAAAAAACACTAGTGGGTAAGTACTTAATTGGAAAAAACTTTAATTTGAAAAAAATTGAGAAGTTGACAATACTGATAAAAGATAATTAGAAACAGATAAATAACTACGCAACATATCAAGGCCAATATGTGATTTTTAGGAATTTATGGCCAGAAGATGTTTTCTTATGGTTTATTCACCCAAAGCAGCAATATTTTCGGCGAATTAGTATCTTTTATTCGCAACTAAATATTCAAGATAAATTTTAAAGTTGTTGGTTGTACGAATTACTTTTCAGATGTATTTCCGGTTCCCGGAACCGGCAACTTTTCGATATTATTCGTGTTTTTGAACAACATTACGTATTGATCATTCTTGACACTGATTGTCAGATCATTTCACGCGACATCGACTACGACCTATTGCGAAGATATTAAATTGTATGGGTTGCAGTTTCACCATTAGTTTTGTGTTAACGGGCGCATCTAGGAAGCTAGTTGGCGGATTACCAGTATACGAATTGTTCATTCAAAAACCTGGTGGTATAAAGGCTTGGGTAATAATCAATGACAGGTAGAACAGGTTTTGCTAGTTTTGTAAGGTTAGTTCACTCCATTATAATTACACATATTATGTCTCTCTTATTTTGAAAATATCTTACTATGAAAATCTGCCCGTAGAACTTTGAAGGTCCAATTAGGAAGAAATGATACACAAAATTGAATTACCTATGCCATAGGTCCTATGGTCTATTAGCGGAATAGTACAGTCCCTGATGACATGGGTGTCGTTTTTGATGTTACCGAAACAGCAGAACTCAAGGCATCATCGGCACTCAAAACAGTACCCCGGAATTCTAAGCAAAATGAACTTTAGTATCTTCTCAAATTTTCATGAAAGATATTTTCATCAATTCTCTTAGAAACGGTTTCAAAATGGTGCAATATCCATTGCGTGTAGGAGCTATGAATGACTCGATTATCACAAACACATCTTAAATAAAATAAAGATTAAAGCACGTCAAACATAGCTCCGCCACACAAGATAACGTATCTATTTGACGCTTCGAATATGAGTTTGACTTTGACCCAATCGAAAGCAGTCGAAGTTTATTAAACGTTTTTCGGAGAAAATCGGCGAACATATGGAATCTGGTTGGGCAATTTATTCTGACACACAGCTTGAAGTTTACCAAAGTAATCGGAATGGTTTCGAAATATGTCCTTTTGGCGCAAACATTATTTGGACAAAAACTATATTTGCTAGTTTATTGAGCACCCAATACGACAGCGATCGTATAGGTAGAATTTCAACGCAAGCGAACAGAATGAATATTATCTCAAATCAATTACAAACGTCGGATTGGAATTCAATTATACTAACAGAAAACACAATGTCTCTAAGAGGTATATTATAATATACCGTATATATGATTCAGAGTAGTTCTTAAAAGCGCTACACTTTTGGTTTACATTTTTCACGAGTGAACAAATAAAAAAACGGCAGTATCAAGCTAACCGTGGCGTTTGGTGGTTTTGGTGGTATTTTAAAAAGTCACAGCAAATAAACAGAAAATTCCCACCAATCATATCCCGTCTCAAAAATATTCCTTCAAGGGCTTTTTAACCAAAAAAAGACGATTTTCTCTATATTTAGAACTTTTGCCGTTTTCAGTTTATTAAGGATGGTAGGATCGATTCGTTCACAACTCAACATCAATTTTTTATGTATCAGTGGTACGGTATCATTAACACCACAAATTTAGATTTGAACAAGGTTCAAAGGTATGACGATGAGTATGTTGCGGATCTTACACCGAGTCCTGATCCCGAAAATAATAACTGTATTTCAATACTCCAAAGGGGTCATTGGCAGTCAAATGCATTTGGGCTGGTTTGTGGCCCCACGCCAACCATAAACGCTGCTGATTTTGATTGCACTTTTTGCAAAGACGAATTGAGGAGGTTCTGTTGCGAGTCATTTAAATTGACACCAGGAAAAATCTAAAAAAAATTTATAAAAACGAACTCGACTAGTCGCGACTGATTATTAAGAAAACGTAATTAAAGAGAACCTCTCAAAATAGCGTTTTGGTATCTTGGCACCGTCTCACACAGTCTGCATCGGTGTATAGTACAAATTAATAATTATTAAATTAAATTGATAAGGCCTAGTACGAATCAGAAAGTATTTGAAAAAATTACCGGCTATGCCAGTTCATTTATTTCTAGTTAGGGACCCTAACTTAGGGTATAACGTTTTGAGCACTACGCCGGGTGCGCAGTTATCAGGCAGGTTTTACGACAAAAAAACTGTGCAGGGTACCTGATAACTGCGGGCCAACCTGCCTGATAACTGGATGCATGATAACAGCGCACCCGATGTATAAGTTTGAACATGAAAAATTTTGTTCTCCACTGTTCCTCCTTAAAAGTGCTGCTTCTTTTCTTTATTTATGGACCATCATTAGTGTAAACAGAGAAATAGGCGAGTATATATTCCCTTTAGATTATCAAATAGAATTAAAACATTCAAACATTTGTGGATGGCGGGATTTCTGCTACTATTACAAATGTCAAGCAATACGTCGGATTATCGAACACATTCGGATAACTTGCCATGGAAATTATTCATTTTTATCTGGACCTGTTTGTTCTACTGTCTATTGTGAATAAACAAGGAAAAAACATCGAAAGTATAGTTTGTCGATTTGCGAGGCCTTAAGTTACGGTCCTTAACGGACAAAATCGAGTCAAGCATTTACAAAACCGCAAATCACATGTAATCCATATATATTGAGTCTGAATTTATTATTAAATACAGCAAAAATGCGTTTTGTCTAGTTAATTATGTATTTAAATTTTTGGTTCTTCTGGTAGATGTAATACTTTTGGCAAGAAAGCTTCTTGAATAAAGGTACCATTATTCCAATCAACCGGTATACCGTAATGTTTGAATGCAACGCATCGTGTGTAATCGTCGTCAAACGCTTGATTTGAAACCTCATCAGTTTTCATCACGGTTAAATGCGCACTGGCGAGACACTCTTCGATATCGTTACGTTGTATTCCTTCACTTACATTACAAAACTTAAACTTTTATGAAAAAAAAAATAACTTAAAAAGTTTAAATATCATTGATAAAATATTTAATTACAGTTTTAAATCAATTTTGTAATGTTCTAGTTGTGGTAGTTGTTCATCTGCATAAATTGTCATTATAATGAAGAAACTGTCCCGGCGTTTAATGGTTAACTCGTGGTCATTTGGCCCTGTCTTTTTAAACTGAATAAAAAGTGAAGATCGTCCTTTCTTCTCACCAATATTAAAAGGATAGGTAATCGATTCTAAATGATATTTGTTTGTGTCCAGATCTTCCGGAATCGATAGGTCTCCAACGTCGAAACGCACAGCTCCACGATTTGCAATTTCTTTAAGAAGTGCATGACCACAAATTTTTCTCTCTAGTCGAATAACTCCTAAAAATTAGATCTTAATGATTGATTGAAACGCACACATAGTACTATGTACACCACCTGCGCAGTTATCTGGCCGACATTTTCGCCGAAAAAATGTTTTGTTACGTAATAATGGCCAGATAACTGCGCAGGGCGTAGGCGGAATGTCTGGAAAATTATCGACATAAGACGGCCAGATAACAGCACGAGCGGGAAATTGCGCAATACCCTGCTGTTATTATCAAATGAGAGACTGGCCAGATAACAGCACGAGCGGGAAATTTCGCAATACCCTATAATAGCCTATAATACCCTATAACAATTTGTTATTATCTAATGAGTCATATAACTCATAGTTTGATATAAGTTAATTGAACTAACAATACCTTATAAAGAGGTACTAATATCATATCTTGGAGATAAAAATGAGCAATTTACGTATGATTATGAATTTGAGTTAAATGAGTCATCGTTTGATTGTATGATGAAATTCAACCCATTTCTCAAAGTGACCAGATAACCCGCAGTGCACGGGCGGGTGAGACGCAAAAAAGTGGCCGTATAAACCCACCGTGAGTGTGGTTATTAGATTCAAAATACAAGTATAATTTATTTTTATAATTATAAATTTTATTCCAATTAAAAGTCGAGTTAAAATTTTGTTTGTTTTTTTTCAAAAATTTTCGGCCAGATAAGTGCGCAGTGCGTAGGCGAAATAGCGGGAAAATTTTTCTTCAAAATTCCGGCCACATAACGGCACGAGCGGGAATTTCGGCCAGATAACTGCTGACCAGATAACTGCGCAGGTGGTGTATATACAAAACATTTTGTGTACGCTTTTACATAAAAAAATCAAACATTAATTGAATTTATAAATGTGTTTCATCGTACGAGCGTTGCACTCTTTTCGTTTTCGTAAATAATCAGGCCCTCTGATTGGGCAGTCCGGATGATAAACAAGAAACAAGCCAATCAAATCGTGTAAAATAGACAGGGCATAAATAGAGTGCATGAATGATTTAAAAGTAACAAATAAGTACTTTTTTCAAAAAGTGGAAAGATAACTGTACCGTCCGAAAAATAAGCACACAATGTGCAGGCGGTTTGTCTGAAATTTGTGAGTGCGGAAAGAACTGCACCTACGTGGCCGTTCTAGATTCTTTCATATTTTTTTAAAGCCGTCGCTGACAAGGTTAAAAATCAGTCAAAATATATAAACACAAGTATTTCCAAGATGAAATGAATAAAGTAACGTAAATTACAATTGTTCTGCGCAGTGTGTAGGCGGATTAACTGGAAATTTTTTCTCGAAAAAGCGGAAAGATAACTGCATCGACGGCGCTGAGCGGAGAGATAACTGCTCAGAGGGTGTAATAGATTTATAATGTTTACACTTTTTGACACTACAAAGGCACTTGAAACGAAAGTCTGTTTTTTCAATAATTTTAATTGATCAGAACAATTTTGAATTATCCCCTCATACAATTGTATTTCGTTCATACGTTTGATTTATACAGTATAAATTATACCCCTAACGTAATTATTGGACTACTTTTGTTGTTAAAATACAACGGAAGTAGCCCAATAACAGCGAAAGTAGTTATTATTTATATATAGTTGTATTATATATTTAAATATAATAACATACCAACGTATGGATCAGCGGCGGAAATAATTGTGTTCTTCCTCAAAGGTACGGTCAACTGCGCACCAAAAGTAGTAGGAGTTTTAAACCGCCATTCAAAATTCAAATCAGTACCAGATCCAAAATTTCGCGGATTGCAACTTTCCACGCAACCCATTTTTCCATTTTCGCGACCATAAGTTGCGTCAGGTTTGCAACCACCGATAGATGGATCAGGTTTGGTATCAGTGTAACCAACATTTGGAATAAATTGGCTTTCGGTCCAGTCAGTACTCAAATCGTACCTTGAATATGCCACGCATCGGGTATAGTCAGTTGTGAAAGGTGCCTCACCGTCATCCCGAATAATGGTCAAATGAGCACTGCTAAGACATGTGTGAAGAAGGTTCTACACAAAGTTTTGAATAAAGCTTGACATATGAATAATTAGTAACCAATATCAATAATTATGTGAGCAATTGTGACCCTTGGAGTTAAAGGGCACCCTTTAATTTGGCATAAGTTTAAAACTGAATAACGTATAATGATCAAAACTTCGTAGCAAACTTTTCGTAACTATTTTCAAAAAAATCATAAACATTTTCAACTATTAAATTCAGAAAGTGAATACATTCCTGCATTATTTTATTCTCTGTTCCTGAGAAAAAGCTGTTTTATCATAAATTTGAAATGCTACATAAATTACATTATCATCTTCCGATGAATCTGAAAAGGACTCAGTTGGCTCATTATTACCGCGTCTAAATTGAACAAACAAGCCAGTTCTTTCCCATTTTTCGCCCATATCATGGATATACGAAATTGATTCCATCCAGTGGTTTCCAGAATTAAGATCACTTACAACAAATCGCACGGCATCATTCGTCTCGATAGTCGTCAGAAGCTCATGTGTACAGACTTTACGGTCAAATCGGACAAATCCAATAAAAGGCTCGTCCTTCAATATTTCATAATGTTTACTTTTGAGTTTGATTCGCCCAATAAGTGTTTGATCGGTATTTAATACCCAACTGAACCTCACTCCGCTAGTCAGTGGTCCCCCAAAAACTTCAAGACTACATTGTGTTTTACAAACCATATCTGCATGCTCTTGATATTCACGATTTTTACAACCGCCAAGCGTTTTACTATAACTGCTCTATAGACTGGGTTATTTTAAATACAGTACGGGATGCGACTCAATCAATTTTGTTCTGTCAATTGCATTCCTGGAAATAGTGGATATACATGTATGTTTTAAGTCAATACAAATAATTTTCAACTTGAAGAAAAAGGATCTAAATTTACGCCAACTTGAACAAAAATAGTCCCAAGACTTAACGGTTACGCTATCCGGCCACGTTTCGAATTTATAATTGTCGAGTTTCATCTTAGCTGTTGCTCCACCATAAATGCCGTAATCACCTCTCGTATCTGGCACCGCTCCGACAGTAACATCTTTGAATATTTTAGGGCTATATTGAAGGTAATTTGACATATAAAAATGATTTTTAAGATCAAAAAGTTATGAACTTTTGTCCATAACTAAGTAGACCAAATTTGACCAGATGTTTCTTTCATATACTTGTACGCAATGTACTGTAGATATTATGTCTACCCTGACATTGGTTTGAAATTGTAATATTGGCCAAATAGCGTTTTCTGAATTTTGGTTATAAACTTCATGTACAGTCCTATCGCCTTTTTCTTGCCACTTTTGCATGACTCATAGGGCCTAAAATTTGTCAAGAAACGGGATTTTGTCAAGAAAAGGGCAATGTGTCAAGATTTGGGATACCGACTGTTCAACCTCCTATGTGAACGGTCAAAATACAGTTTTGAGGAACATTTCTCCTGAAAAAATGTATTTAAATGTATAAAAATATGAAACAGTCAAATATAAAACTAGTAAAATATATTTTGGGGAAAACTTGTTAATAAAATTTTAACAAATTACATCTGGATTTAAAGAAAATTGTCAAGATATGGGAATTTGTCAAGAAAAAGGCCACCGACCATATGAGTCATAGGGCCTAAAATCTGTCAAAAAACGGGGTTTTTGTCAAGAAAAAGGCTGTAAAGAAAAAGGCGATAGGACTGTATTCTTTAGTTCAAATTTCATTCCTGGTTTAGATAATGTTAATCCTGTATGGTCTAATTTAAATAAATGAAAAATTATGAACGCAAAAAACTGCTATATCAACGGTCCTGCCTTCATATGAACTTTCAAACCTTGACTTTAACTTTCGTTGATCATACTTCCGAAGTGTGTTCCGTTGATACTGAGGCTTATTATATACGTTCCATTCGCTTGACGAATTTGCGACATTTCGAATTTGGTCCATCTCCGTGAGGGCCATTTTGTTTCGGATAATGAATCCCGCCACAAGTATGAATACCAAGCTTTGTCGTTATGGGCAAAAGCTACACTCAAACCATTCGAGGCATCTAGTACAAGATTCAAAATACAAAAAAAATCGTAATTGAAGTTACTTAATTGCTTACTTTAACTGAACAATTATTTTTTTGATTTTAGATACTACACCACCTGGCGGATTATCTTATCTGTATAAACGCTTAAAAATCGTTAAGATAACACGTCCGGGCGTTTGGTTAAATAATTGCATATCTCGATACGTTTTGGTTCAAAGAGTGGTAAGATAACTCAATCTGGGAAAGATTACAAATGATAAGATTCAGGTGGTGTTTAAGACACCGCAATTACTTTTCACGACAAATTTTGATTATCATTGTTTTACCATTATGTATAATTACGTCGGAAAGTTAAATACATTCCCCCCCCCCACCATTTTTGTCTCCTGAAAAAGTGGCCCTTATTAAGGGGTGGCGCTTATTATTAGAAATGGTGGCCCTTATTATGAGAAAGTGGATTTTTTTCAGACAGTTTGGTGAGTAATTTACTCAATTTTTCATGTATTTTTCTTACTTTTATAATTTTGTTAATAACGTTTTGAAACGTAATTATGATTCGTGTTCAAAACGATCAAAAAAAGAAAAAAAATAGAAAAATGTAGCATGAATAAAAGACAAAAACTAAAATCTCTAATAATAAGGGCCACCCATCACACCGCATTTTGGCCCTTGTTATGAATAAATAAATATTTTCAGTGATAATGGCCCCTATTATGAGATATAAATGCCCATTTATTGGCCAAAAGTGCCTATTTTGACCCTTATTATGGGAAAAAAACTTTTTTGTCAAAAAAGTGGCCCTTATCATGAGAAAGTGGCCCTTATTATGAGAAAGCGGGCCAAGCTGGCCCTTATCGTGGGGGCCCTTATCATGAGGGGGGAGTGTATATTCCAAATGTCAAATAAGTTTTTTTTTGTTTTCAATGTGAAGCAGAAACTTATCTTGCACGTTTTTATTTTGTGTTGAAACTTGGACCTACTTGAATCTCGGGAAGCTTTTCTCCATACCATTTGTACATATTTTTGTTATTGCTTGTTGCAACAGATACATATTTAGCGTCAAAACCCCGAAGAAAAGTATTGCGAGAATATGGTTGCATCGATAATGGCATAAACTCAAACTCTAAATGCCATTGTTTGTACAATCGAGGAAAATGTGTTAATTCTAATCCAATTGTAACATCAAATCCACGCTGTAGATTAGCCAAATCAGTTTCATCTAAATTTATAATTTAGATTGTCACTGTGGGCTTGCAGAAAAATCTTTTGTTTTTGTTCGAAGAATATTTTTGTGCGTTAGTAGTGTTTTCAGAGTATTATTATGTTTTATAAACATTCTAGGCGAACAGTTTTGAGTCCGTTCAACCGACAACTGTTTTTTAAACAAAATCTTAATTATTGAAAAATGCCTACATTTTTTTCTAAAGCGAGTAATAATACGAGTCGGTTCATGACAATAGAACAGAGAAAAATTGTTCTTGAGTTTCTAACCGACAATTCGAAAAAAAAAACTTCACGACCATCGGAAATCAAAAAGTTATCCAATCCCACAACAACCGGTCTGATAGTCCCACAACGGCCTGGTTTTTTCGACCTTAGAGGCGGCCGTTGTGGGACTGAGGACTGTAAATAACCTTACGAAAGTTCTAAATTAAAATTTGGCGCCACCTTATCATAAATGTGCTAAAAGTAATCACTATAGGCTATAAGCTATAACTTATATACACGTACAGTCACGACCTTTCAGTTGTGCAATTTGCGTTTCCGAAAAACGTGCACAACTGGGCAGTCGTGCATAACTAGGCAGTCGTACAAGATGGTACACATGATAACTCAATTTTGTTTGCGTTTTTTCGTTTAATTGGTTTATCAGACAACTTTTTAGGTTTAATATTCGGATTCAGCTCGCAAAATCCTTTCATTAACTCTCAAGGGGAAGGAGTTTATGAGAACCCGTAGGGGGAAAATGTGTGTATATAAACACGCACTTAAAAAAGTCCCAATAATTCGCAATAATTTAGAAAAAAAAACTGATAAGACCAAGTTGTAGAGCTTGTCAAAATACGTCGGTCTGACTATTCAGAAATTGATTTGGGTAACCAGGTCCCCTAGAGAGCTGTTTGAAATCTCCAACCTACGCAAAAAAAATACCGTCAATGTAATTTTTCGAAAAGTTGAGGGGGTCAGCAATACTCGTTTTGACCTACGGGGCCTCCATATGCCTTGACTCGGCGAAAAAAAGTCGTGTGTTTATATACACGCACTTCCCCCTGGGAGTTAAAGTCTAAACTTGATACGCCTAAACATTTTGTGAAGGAATTTATTATTTTTCCTCAAAAATGCCACAATGCATTTTTTTTTGTTTGTTTCAGCGTAAGATAAGTATTTTTTCGTGTGGGATTGAATGGCCGTCGAGATAGCCGGCATAATTTGTGAATGAAAATTTTCTAAGCTCTACCCTTATTATAAATGAAAATTGTAAGATGCTAGTGGATGTCAATTTCGGTGTTTTAAAGCAGCTGGGTAAATTTTTGAACAAAGTGATGCTAGTCCGAAAAACAATTAAAATATTTAAAAAAAAATAATGACCCAAAAACTGCACAAGTCGAAAGTCGTTTGCAAAACCTCCTCCCAAAAATGTGCACAAGTGGAAAATCGTTTGATCAAACTTGGCTCTGAAAAACGTGCACAACTAAGCAGTCTCGTAAAATTTCCTGAAAAAGTGCACAGCTATGCAGTCGTGCATAACTGAAGGGTGCACAAGTGGGAGGTCGGGACTGTATATAAACGTACCCCATCCATCACTCATACAAGCAAAATCAGGAATAACGTTTGAATAACAGGATCGATCATTCCAATTCCAACGGGAGCTTATAATTAGTTTCATATTTTTTGCACATGCCAAAACACCTAGCCACGGTTATTAAACACATCTCTAAGCTACGCGCGGCTATATGTCTGGCTCTGTCATATTATGTATCCTTGATTCCTAAAATAACAAAAAAACTACTGATCCTATGGTGCTTTTGACGTTTATCTTATCAAAAAAAATCTGAGGCAAAAGTTTGAGTGGCGGCATCCATTATTTTGATCCAGCAAATTCATATTTTTAAGAAACATGACCATGGCCGTTTTGAGCACAATTATCTCTGAAATAAGACGAGGTTCCCCCACAGCAATTATTGGGCTCACCAGTGGCCCATGAGGTAAACGTTGCCGTACGTCCGAACACATCAACCCAATTTCCTTCTTCATAATAGTCCCAAAATCCTAACCATGTTTCATAAGGAGATAAACTTGCAATCTATAATTTGAGTAGCAATTAATTTCACGATTTTTTTCTTAGCAAAAGACAAATATAGAGCTAGTCTAAATGAGTGCTTTCAATAAGTTGAACCCTAGACCGCACATTTTGGGTTACTTTTTTTTGTAGCGTCAATGTTTCAAAAAATGATTTGGTTGCCATATTATTTGATGTAAATCATTTTTTTTATGTGAATGTGTTATTTTTTATGTACAGGGGGGCCCCAAAGTAAGGGCCCCCAAAGTAAGGGTCGCTCACCCAAAGTAAGGGACACTACCCAAAGTAAGGGCCATCTTTTGTCACTTTTGTAACTATGTTCTTTTTATGTTCATAGAACTGAAAAACTGCACAAGCTAGGGTGAAAACATATTATTCTAATAGGGTCTTATTTTGTTACATACAAATTTATTCATTTCATCGTTTTCTGGTACAGCCAGATACGCTCCATCATAATTTTCGCATTCTCGCCACGCTGTGAACCAATTTGCATATGATGTTCCTTCTCCTGTTGAATGGCCAAAAATTTTCACGCATTTATTCTCAAAACAAGTTACAAATATTATACACAGGTTAAGTACTTAACCGACCACTAAGATTTTTACAAAACTAGGCGGTTAAGCCGGTTCCGGACGGTTAAGCCGGTAGTGCGTAGGCGATTTTTTTGGGGAAATTAAAAAAAAGAACTGGACGGTTAAGCAAAAAATAGAGTGGACGGTTAAGCAAAAATAGCCATTTTTATATACAGTCGTGGACACGAGAACATGACACTTTCACCTGCCAAAAAGTGTCACGTTCTCGCGATTTTTCCCGGAAAAGTGCGTATTTCGTCCACTTCTTGTCAAAAAGTGTCACGTTCTCGTGATTTTGTCACGTTTTCGTGTGTCACGTTCTCGTGTGCACAACTGTAATAACTTGATCTCCTATAAGTTATAGGCTATAACACGGGACTCTTTTCTATAACTGTTACTTCTTACTATTTTATACTTGTTTATTTACCTTTGAAAAAGTTTAGATATTGCTATATGACAGTAATTTTTGAGAAACAAAGAGAAAATTTTCAAAATAATTTACTAAAGAACGGACGGTTAAGCCAAACTGGACGGTTAAGGGCATAGAGCGTAGGCGTTAGCTCTGAAAAAAATTAGCTAAAAAGTGGACGCTAAGTTTTTTTCAATACCTCGATAATAAATACACAGGATATACAGTTAACCGTCCAGATTTTTACAAAACTAGGCGGTTAACGACGAATAGAGTGGACGATTAACGGAAAATAGCCATTTTATATAAGAACTTGATCTCCTATAACACGTTACTCTTTTCTATGACTGTTACGGATGTTAAAGTCGATTTCTTAACAAATCAATATTTTTTCACTTTTTCATACTTTTTGACTCAATTTACCATTAAAAAGTTTAAATGTTGCTATATGACACAAGTTTTAGAGAAACAAAAAGAAAATATTCAAAATAATTTACTAAAAAACGGACGGTTAATGGAAACTGAACTGTTAATGGCGGACCGTGTAAGCGTTAGCTCTGAAAAAAAATGTTCAAAAGTGGACGGTTAACCCGGTTCCGGACGGTTAGCGGTTGGACGCTTAACTTCATATCCTTTGCAATCATTCTTCTAACGTAGTTTTATACCAGACTAATTGCAAGAAAACACATGTATTCTGGTTTTCATGAGTTTTGAGCTACTACAAAAGCCAATTATCTATTAATTTTGTTTTGAAAACGACAAACGATTTAATAGGGGACAATATAATTTCGAAAACCTACTAGACTTATAAGAGAACGAGGTACATGTTTTGCGCGATAGGTTTTCTGTGTAAACCCGCAATGTCGCGAATATTATATTACAAAATTTATTCCAATGTTTATTGCGTAGAAAACAAATTAAGGGTCGGTTAACGATTTTTCAAAAACAACCTTAATTAAGTACTCGACTCACATTAAACACACATAAGATTAGGCAAGTTTTGTCTTGTAAGTTCACATAATTATAATTTGTTGCATATAATTATAATTTGTTGCCCCCTGCGCAGTTATCTTGGCACTCGTTATCTTGCAGACTTTCCCGTTTGCTCCGCTATCTTGCGGATTTATCTTGGGCCAATTTTCCAGGAATGACTATGATTATGTGTTAAGCACTGCGCTGTTATCTTTCAGATTTTTTTCATGCGAAAGGTGCAAGATAACGGCGCAAGGGGTGTATATATTTGATTTATTAATTTAACAATTAAATTTAAGCTAAATACAATTAAGATGTATTATATTCATGAGCGGATGAAAAACTAGTTAGAAATGACCATGTGGCTTATTCTAAAATAAGCGACCGTTATTTTGAGCATTAATATTTTTTCAAAAAAAAACCCTTATTTAGCACTACCAACTCTTATTTAGCAGTTTTAGTTCAACCCTTACTTAGCCGTTTTATCTGTTTTATTATGCATTGTGCTAATAGGTTAAAAATGACGTCATTTGCAATTTTGTCCTGGAACGCTTGCCAACCAGATCTGCACAAAATATCGGGCACAGTAGGAATGAAATCACATGATCCGTCACTTATTCCCCACTCTCCGTCTATTCCGCCGTTCGATGAAATCGACAAGTAGTGAAGTTTTTCCGAATTAAATCCTTCATATTCAATAATTATCTGGCCACTGTTATCGTAAAGACCAATAACTGTATCACTCATCTTCAATTCAAAATGAGTCAACCACTAAAAATAATTTAAAGGAGTTGAAAGGTTGTAAACATAAAAACAGTCCCTGTTATAAAATCTTAACAATTTGTGTTTAAAAAAATTCGGCGATTGTGGGTCACGTTGTAATTATTAACGGTGTATCGATTTGTGAGCAGGAAGGGATTTATTATAAATAGATTTACAAATAGAATAAAGCAAACATGCGTGTACACGGCTCGTTAAGCTAGCATGTATAACCATTTTTTATCACATCTGCTAGACTAACCGTGCTAAACTGTGCCGGCGCGTGATCTAAGCTTTTTACAACAACATCTTGATCGTTATGAATAGAAGAAGTTGTGCCCAATTCAGAACCAAATCGAATTTCCCAGTTTCTACCAGTGTGTAACTGTTCATCGTCAAACTCAGTTAAAAGAAGTCTAACTGTACCGGCGCTTCTTACATTAAATCTAACATGTTTCATCAGTTCGGGATAATGTATAACAGTTTTATAATTTCCGTCGGATGACGTAGATACTTCGACATTGCATTTTGGATCGAAGCTTAAAATTGGTCTCCTAAATTTCGGAAAATTACGTTTAGCAACTAGTCTGTCTTAAAATTTTTACTACCTTAATCAGATGAAAATGATCGTAAACGAAAACAAAAACCTTGAATGTTCTAACAATTTTGAAACCATTAAAAAAATTAAGAAATATATGCATAAAGTGTACAAAATCCCTTTTATCATCAAACTACATAAACATCTTGAAAATAGTACGACTAAAAAGTTTTTCAGTTGAATGATAGCTTCGAAAATAGAAGCACAAGATTTTATGTCTAACTGTTTCTAAATAAATATTTCGGAACCCTTGACTCGGAAGATTTTCCTGGTTATACTCATCCCATGTGTCTATTTTAATATTGTTTATTCTAGCTTTTGCAATGTCATCACCGTCAAGGTCAGCGCCAGTTATCATGTGCACATTGGGGCAATCCTTTTCCGCTAGATTTTCTCGTTCAGCAACAATCTTGCCGGCACGTCGAACTCGTCTCACATTATCTATTTGGTACACTTCAATTCTCGTCCATTCATGCATAGGAATTGCTGCGACATTTTCCTCAAAATCCGGATCCTAAATAAAGAAAATATTAAAGCTTGAAAAACTGATTTTTAGACTAGCCCTATAACGAGTTTTGTGTATTCCGTAATGTATTCGCTAGCCCTATAACGAGTTTTTGGAATTGCGCAATTTGCAAAACAGCCCTATAACGGGAAAGAAGCATTACACGTTAAAAATCGTGGGAATTTTCCCAAAAAAGAAAAACATAAAAACATAGATCTAGTTAGTTCAATTTTAACATTTTTCCAAAGAGATTCCGCCGAATAATGATCAAAATATTATTAAAAGTTTCTTATAAATTCATAACTCGCAAAATTTCGACATTATGTTCCTAAAAGATAACGGCACCGACTGAATGGTTGTCATGTAATACATTCTTCGTCCCCAATTTGGCAACTAAAAGGTAAAAAAAAATCCTTGTCGAATTGGGGTATACCTGCCTAATTGGGGGCATTCGGACTTTTTTACCGTTTAAAGGCCTTAAAACCATGTATTTTTGCTACAGTATGTTTAAAAGAGATTAAAATTGGTAAACAAATGATCTCGTGTTTATTTTAACCTCATATTGATGAAAAAGGGTTGTTTGCATATATACACAAACTCCCACCGGGAGTTAAAGCTTAGCTTTTTATGTTAAAAATCTGCAAATCCTTGCAGAATTGGGGGCGAGGACTGTAATGGTCGAAATAGTCTAAAGGGGATTTTTCTAAACTAAAGGGTATTTTGTCGACAAAAAAGAATAAAGTGGATAAAGGCGAAAGGTGATAAAGGGTAATCTCAGATATACATATGCTAATACGGTGAGTGATACGTTTTATTATCATTTTTAACAAGTAGCCTTATAACGGAAATAGCCCTATAACAGATTCGGGAAAAAGTGAAAAAATCTAGCCCTATAACGGAATTTTAGCCCTATAATCGATCAGGCGTAGGCGGAATTAGCCAAATTTCGGTTTCTCAAACGAGTAGCCCTATAACGAGTCATCTGGTGTAATGGCCAGATAACTACACGAGCAGAAATGTAAACAAAGTGATGAGTTTTGACCGTGATTAATAAATGGACGTCTTTAATCGGAAAAAAGTTATTGGTCCAAATGAGCGACTAAGCACGTTTTCATACATTTTATACAAGAAAAGTTTTTTTGCGTAAAACCTTAATGCATAAATAATATGCTCACAAAACGCAGATCGAGAGAGCGCACATAGAGATATCGCTGATTTTATAGGGGCGCCTTTAAAAAGACAAATTGTAAAAAAACTTGTAACTAAGAATACGATGAATTATCCATCGAACAAATGTTTGACCGATTATTTTTTTCTAGAAATTTCTCAATAATGAACTTGTTTGTACTTCATAATTATAGTAGAACCTTAACCAATTGATAAAACCAATAAAAGTATTACTAAAATCTAGTTTTGGACTTTTGGACTTTTCTTTGTAAACAACTCTATAGACCCATCCTTAACCCTGGACCGTACAGCAAAGTACTACTACGGGACCGTACAGCGTATAACTGGAGTTATACAAAATATAAACGCTTACTGTTTGAATACTAGTTGGTCAATTTTGGAATTCTTTTTTGTAAACTATACCTCAAACCTTTAAGATCATTAAAAGATTAGTTAGCGGTGCTTTAATCTGTCGGGTATTTTAATAAACAGCGTTATGGGTTAGGCGTTTGAAGAAAATGGAGTTTTTTTTTATTCTTTTGTTTCCTCTTAATAAACGGCTGGGTATTTTAACATGAGATTTAATCTCTGATGAAGTAAACATGTTTAGCTTTATTTGACATCAAAAACTACATTTTTTCAATCAGCACAGCGTGTTGCGGGCGTAACTAAACACACGCATTCGCGCGAGATTTTGTGTTGAGCAGATGTTCTTGGACTATCGAGCGTCTTTGGAACTTACTTAATACCATGTCTCTATTTGTAAATATCATATTTTATTTATTACGCTTTTTAATTGTCCTCAAAAATATTCTACATCATAAATAAACGGTGCAAATAACTTGATATTGCAATGACTCTATTCACTAGCGCCTCATGCAAATTTTCCACACGTTTCCAAATATTTGTGTGCGAGTTTTGTTTACAAATAAACAACCAGTTAAAGTGTAAAAAAACAGATCATTGTATATAATCCCGTTTACGAGATAAGTGAGAAAAACTAACAGTGATGCCGAAAAAATGCTGTTTTTTTATGAAAAAGTCCCATTTGCAATAGCGCCACAGAAAAAAAACGACGGATTAAAAAAAATATTTTTTTTTGTTTCGAATTCCAATTCACATTTAAAACAAAGTACAAAAAACAGTTTTTACTTATAACAATCGAAGGTTGAGATAATTAGTAAAAACTAGTAATGTATAACCCCAGTTATACGCTGTACGGTCTAGGGTTAAGATAATTTTATATTTGTTTAACGTTTAACTGCAAAAAAAGTGTTAGAATCAAACTCAGCTAAAATGCTGGTTAGGATTTAACTGTTGAGTGGTATATTTGTCGAAAAATTAAAATTTATAATAAACAAACCGTGTTGATGGAGCTTGAAATTTGAAGTTCTGTGCTATCTTCATTAAAACTGATCTGAGGACAGCGGTCACCATGATCATCTGTAATAAGGGGTGCATTTAATTATTCCACTCCACTATCATAATTTTGTAGGGATAAATACGTTAAAAATATAATATTTGTTGTTGTTGTTTTTATTTCCGTGCAGCAGTTCACAGCCAACAATCTTTGGCATAAGTTCGTAATTTTGGGTAAAAGGTTGGCCAAAATGTGAACTTAGTCTTCACCATAGCCTATTTTTCAACTGGGTTGTCGTTTTAGGTCAATTAATTGATTATGTTTGTTATTTCTAGTTCTTTTTTTGGATTTGTGCTAACTTTTTTGGTTTCATATTTACTTAGTTTCAAACTTTGAAATGGGGTAATTGTGTATAAAAAACAACGAGAAACTTGAAAATGCCTTTATGTGTTATGTTTGTCGAGTTTTGACATTTGTTGACATAAATTGTTCAGGCCCTGAACTTCAGGGGTATTTATCCTAACTAAGACTACACAAAATAACATGGACTTCAAATTCTCAAAAATTTTGACAGTTTTTCATTTTTGATAAAACTCGACATTTGATAAGGTCGTTTTACAACTTCTTTATCTCAAAAATAGGCTCAAAAACCAATTAAAAACAGACATTTTAAGACCAGAACTCATTTTATTCAAAAACTTAGTGCCTGAAATGCTACTAGTTTTAGAGCTTTGACGATAACAAATTTATTTCAGTTAGCAAAAAAACGTTCAACGTATGCGCTCAAGCGTATTGTTACGGATTTTTTTTACCTAGAACTCGGAAAAATACGGTTGTGGGCTTTATTGTTGTGCTTCGTTTACAAATAAAGCATATTCAATATCTTGAAAATTGTAATTACATGCAATAGAACTAGCATTCATAAATTTAAATTTTGAGGCTATGTTGGTGGTCGGCCTATGGTGTTTTCGTCAAAAAAAAAAGTTGTCAATAAATAAGTTCGTCAAAAACGAGTCGTCAAAGAACTTCGTCAAAGGAATATTTCGTCAAAATTTTGACGATCATACTTATAAAATTTTCAATAATTTTTTCGTCAAAAATCTTAGTCAAAAATTTGACGAACAGAATTATAAAATTTAAAATAATTTTTTCGTCAAAAATTTAGGTCAAAAATTTGACGAACCCACTTATCTTATTTTTAACTTTTTTTTTCGTCAAAAATCTTATTCAAAAGTTTGACGAACATCCTTATTTTATTTTCAATTTTTTTTCGTCAAAAATATTAGTCAAAAATTTGACGAACCCAGTTTTAATTTTTCAACAATTTTTTTCGTCAAAAAATCTTAGTCAAACTTTTGACATTAAATTTGACGAAATCACTAGTTTTTTTTCGTCAAAAAATATTTTCAATTTTAATTAATATTATACGTATATAAATTACTTTGTCCCTAGGACGGTATGCACCTAACCCTAACCCTAACCTTATTATTACAAGTATATAAAATACTTTGTCCCTAGGACGGTTACTTTGTCCCTAGGACGCTATTTTTCAGTACGTTAATAAAAAACGGCCGTTATGGAATAACCACTCTTTTGAGGAAAAAAGCGGCCGTTATGAATAATAATGCAACAAAATAAAACAAAAATAGCTCACAAATATAAAAAAA
>SCLG01000003.1:711859-748530 GCA_004367875.1 Oikopleura albicans
TGTACCTTTATCTTGGGAAAGTCTGGGGCTAAATGGAACCAAGATAACGGTACATTGTGTGGGCGTATGGTTGAAAATGCGTAGGCGAATCCAAGATCATGGAAAATAGGGGCAAAAGTATTGCGAAATACATGTCTTTGTTTATAAAACCCCAATATAATAGAAAATAGGGTTTGTATAACTCGAAAGTATTGCGAAATACGTGTTTTTTGTTTATAAAACCCCAAGATAATGGAAAATAGGGATTATAGAGTTATTAATGGAGAAAATCGATAATTTACAAAAACTCATTTATTTGTAAGTCTAGAACAATTAAGTTCAATTTTAGATTATGTGCTTCCTCGCTTCTGATCATCTCGATCATTGTTTTTCTTGAAAATTCTAAAAATTTCCGACTTCAAAATATAATTTAACTGTGACCGAAAAACAGAAAAGAATAGAGATATATGACAGTCTTTCCGGACATTCATACAGCTATGGAAGCCAAGAGGTATCTGAAAGATTTGGCCGATATGTTTCTACGCATTCAATTATAAATATTTGCATAGTTTACGAACTCTTTTGGCTTTCAAGGACTACTTTTGCAAAAAAAATGCTACAAAAAATGCGTAGGCGAATTTTTTTTGAACAAATGAACCAAGATAACGGTAAAATCCAAGATAATGGAAAATACGATGGAAAACTTTCGCCAGAATGAACCAAGATAATGGAAAATAGGCTCAAATTACCAAGATAAAGGTACATCTGGTGTATATAGTTCGACCTACATTACCAAAATCAAGCACACAACGCGACAGTGCGCACACAACGCGACAGATTTTGGACTACTGAAAAGTGCGCACACAACGCGACACTTTTTTGATTTTGAAAAAATCCTTTTGTATAAAATATAAATTATTCATTACGAAAATAAAGCTTTTTGTTGCAAATATGAAATATGAATAGTGATTAGCCGCGAAGTATGAATTTTGTTTTAAGTTTCAATGTACATAATTTTATAGTAGCTACACTTATTGCTACGGCACAGTTGTATTTTTAGGCTTACAAAATAGCGAAAAATGCAACTTAAGGAGGTGAGTAACCCTTTGTTTACAAATATGACATGCCAAAAAATTGATCTGGTTGTACACCAGATGTACCTTTATCTTGGGAAAGTCTGGGGCTAAATGGAACCAAGATAACGGTACATTGTGTGGGCGTATGGTTGAAAATGCGTAGGCGAATCCAAGATAATGGAAAATAGGGGCAAGAGTATTGCGAAATACATGTTTTTGTTTATAAAACCTCAAGATAATGGAAAATAGGGNAAAAAAAAAATGGTACAAAAAATGCGTAGGCGAAATTTTTGGAAAAATGAACCAAGATAACGGAAAATCCAAGATAATGGAAACACGTAGGTGGAAAACTTTCGTCAAAATGAACCAAGATAATGGAAAATAGGCTCAAATTACCAAGATAAAGGTACAAAAGATAAAGGTACATCTGGTGTATAGTATACAATGTATACTGTGGATTTCAATGAATTTTGTATTCGATTTTTGAATAAATGTCTGACGCAAAAATGCTCAAATCAGCCACATTCAAGACCATGCATTTTAATGATAAAAACAGATATATCAAAAATTGGCGTCAAACGTTTCCAGTTCTTTGCTTCAGAGCAACTATTACAAGAAGAATAAAATTAATATCACCAGAACTGCTCAAAAAATAAAAATACGGTCCGTAGAAATCATATCCAAAAACGCATATTCTTGTGTAATAAGTGGCCCCTGTATTGGTAGTTAGCAACAATTTTGTGATCAAAGGTGTGTTCTTATTGAACTGGACATTAGAGAGGACATTTTACTTGGACCAATAGTACAAGCATTTTTTTCATGATCGTGTTTGGTCGAAATTTTTACTCGTCAATTTTTTTAGATTTATAATTCCCACTGAACTTGGAAGGACTTTAATATAATCAACAAGCCTTGATCAACTGATAATACGGCGACAAATATTTCTTATGGCCACTTTTCCGATTTTTAGTTTTATTTGTAAACAATCGGGCGCGCACCTCCTTAACAAAAAATGATAGAAAATACACCACCTAACACGTTATGTTAACACACGTTATGTTAACAATCGCCTACGTCTAAACTCATTATGTTAACAAAGTTATACTATGTTAACAGTTTTCAGTCACGTTGTATGTGAGCATTTTTTTTTAATTTGATGAACCTCGGTTTTCGCCAACGCCCTAACACGTTATGTTAACAACGATATCATATCGTCGATATGAATACGGCCAGCAGGCGACCTGAAAGGCCAGTCGTTTTATTAGATATTCTCTTTTAAGTTCATCAGTTATGAATCATAACTTAAATGGTATCGAGGTTTTCTGGTTTGACTCATTTCATTTATCCCTATTTTTGTAACGATAAATTTGAAAAATAAATGAAATGAGATAAAAATTGAATTGCGCAATTCCGAGATCTAAGAAAAACAACCCTAAATTACATTATGTTAACAGCAAACCCCTAAAATACATTATGTTAACAAAAAGCCCCTATATTACATTATGTTACCAACAAAAAAAAAATTCCCAACTTTTCCGCCTACGCCCTACCACATTATGTTACAAAGTAACATTATGTTAACAGTTTTCGACGTTTAATGGTGTTAACATAACGTGTTAGGTGGTGTATTATTTTTTTGTGTCTTACCGTATGTACAAGCCCATCGTATCGCTATTGGGCATTTGTTATCATTCCATAAAGTGGGAAGACCATAGTGTGAGTTGGCACAATTTTCAGTTGTGAGACCGTTTGGCTCATTACCGCCCCAATTTGTATAGGTTAACGATTCCCCGTCTACATCCGTCCATGTTCCATCTTCGGCCAAATCATTCACACCAAACCAAAATGGTCGGACATGTCCTTCGTTCGATCTATCCGAGAGACTTGTAATCTGTAAAACAAACTTTGAAAAACACGACATATGCTGTTGAAGTAACTTTTAACATTTTAAACTTTAATTTTTTTAACATTAGTTTTTTAGTCTAGCACAATATGATTTTAGATTTGATCTTATCTTTTGTACATTGACCTAAACACACCCAATTTGGCATCATTTTACCGAAATTTTAAGCGTACCACAAACAATATCAAAAATTGGAAAAGTGCACTTTGTAGCTTTAGAAAAAAAAATAGACTAGTAAACGACCAAACGCAGATGGTCCCTAAATCTATTTTATTCATTGGTATGATGGCGCAGAAAATTATGGTGAATCCCAATTAGATGATTTGTAAACTATTATAATTTTCAAGCGCGTGGTTAACCACGTGTACCACTTAGCACCAGTTACCTTTAAGTATGGTTAGATGGACTTTTATTCCGTGATTTCAGAAATCACAGAAAAAACGCTAAATTCGGACGAAAATAAGGTTTTAGAGCAGATAAACTTTCATTTTAATTGGCAACCCCTGTATTCTTTAACTAGGTAGGAATTGTACTTGCTAATAATATAATGTTTCAAAAGAATTCAAGCAAATTCCGTAGGAAGAAAAATAACTTTATTATACATACCCAATGATTCATTGCTTCGTTGTCAATTTTGGCTAGATAAGCGTCGAGCTCAACACAAGCATCTCGCGCCTGCCACCAATCTTTGGCTGAATCGTGAAACACTTTAGCACACTTATTTTGTATTTTAGTCCAATCATCTTTGCATTGAGTATACCCAAACTCATTACACGTCCGATCGTTCAGCCACCAGATACCAGAAAACCCAAGTTCTGTTGAAACAGACAAAAAACGGATATGTCTGCTGTCAAAATTGCCGTACTCGACAATTGTAAAGCCCTCTCGGGTGTAAAGTCCAATTGTCGAAACCGAAATTCGTAACTCAAACCAGTTTTGCCACTATAATATTGTTTATAATTTGTGTTTATATAATAATGATTTTATTATTATTTTAATCGGTAGTTTCTTTGCAAAACATTCTAACCGATTTTTTTATTCTTATAGCCCGAAAAAAAACACACTGACCTCTCTAAGCCACACAACTTTTCTTCGTGCTTGAAGTCAAAAAACTGATCACAGCTGCAACAGTACTTTATTTATATTTTTTATTAATTAGTTTTAGAGAAAATGAAATTGTTTGAGAAGCTGAGTGACTTTTTGTTTACAAAAAACGACATTCCGCGAAAGTGATCCTAAAAGACGTTGTATACTATGAATTTTAATCCAATTTTTTTCAAGAAAAAATCCGCTTAAACAAGGCGCGAAAAAATGAAACATCGACAAGATTTCCGACTTTAAAATTTAATGATAAAAATCAGATATCAAAAATCCGCATCAACAGTTTTTTGAGCCTTTTTTCAGAGCAAAAATTGTTCAAAAAAAGGCCCGTAAGTTATCTTCAGAAAATTCATATCTTTGTGTAATAAGTATCCCCTGTAATTTGGGTTAGCAACAATTTTGCGATCAAAGATCTTTTAACACAAAATCGGACATGATTTAGTAGTATACTATCGAAATAATGCAGCAAAAAGTTGTTTCCGAAAATTTTAAACACAATTTTACTACCTGTTTGAAATTCAGAAAATTGTGATCTAGACCGGAAAATAGCGAAGAATGTCGTTCAGAGTGAACTCTGTTTTCTCGGTGATAAATGTCAGTTCGGTCTCCTCCTTCTGCGCCAAAAACTATGCGCCAATAGTTTCCGTACTCCATTGCCTCACCTTCAAATTCATGAACCCAAATAGTCGCACTTCCATCGCTTTGGACACTCATTTGGACCGATTTCATATTCCGGAAAAAATCAATAACCTTAATTGATTTGTTTATACAAGTATTGTAACTGTTATACTGGTATTGCAAAATTTTGGCAAATTTGTAAATTGATATTCTCATTTTACCTTTTTCGGCTTTGATTGATCAAATGAGGTAATTGCTGTAATATTACAAATCGTAGAATCTCTATTGAATGATTGAGTAAATGAAAAACCGCATCGATTCGCTTACAATTATCAATTCTGAGAGATCCAAAACCTACACAGGCTGCGCCATTATGTTGCTCACAACTCTTGTCAACAGTTCAAAGCAACAGTTGCAACATAACGACTAGGGTAGTGTATAAATTTTTATATACACTGTATAGGTTAATTAATTATATACTTTAATGATATCTTAATTTTTCTATGATGCTTTTTTTGTATATGTATCATTATTTATTCTCAACCAATGTTGGAATATCAGTTAGCTGGTCGTGTTCTACGTAAACTTGGTCATCTGCAAAGGTGTCCAGAAAAACATTGTCAATTCTGGCTGCAGCAGTTTCGCTCTTATTCAGGTTATATATTAATTATATATTTAAGGTTTTTGTTTGGATTGACAAAAAAAAATTTATTCGAAAAATATTTTTAGTCCTCTTTTTTTCAGTTTTCAGAGAATTTGTTATTTTGATTGAAAACGAGACAATTCGGTTACCCGCCACACTTAATTTTTTGGTGCTAAAAGATTAATAACAAGACCAAACAACCTTTATTAATTGAGCTCAAATAATTTTTTTAGCAGTTTTATATGTTTTGTCTAAAAACTCGTTTTCAAGAACAAAACTACCACATATACCAAACAGAACAGATAATGTCCACAAAACACGACGGCGTTCGAGAAATGAAAGCGTTGCGTTGTGTGCGCATCAACTGCAGTCGTTATATATGGAACCTATATATGGTCAAAAAACATAGTCAGAATTAGTCGAAATTTTGCGTCGAAGTGTGCAAATATTGACCTATATATATAAATATATTTATATATATATATATATATATATAAAAACAACCAAACAGCTTATCTTACCTTCGTAAATGGTAAAAAACGGTGAGATAACCTAACTTTGGTAAGATAACCTGTAAGTGAAGGCGGAAACGTTAGAAAACTTTTTTTCTTCAGTAAAATAAGCTAATTTAGGGATTTTTTGGTAAGATAACCCCATTTAAGCGTTCTTAGCGTTTTAGTTTTAGATCTTAGGAATTGCGCAATACTATTTTCATCATATTTTCCTGAAGATTTTTTTATAGTTTCTAATTGATATTAATCAAATTATCATGTGTAAAAACCGTCAATATTATTTGAGTTATGAATAAAAACGAAGAAAAAAAAAATTATAATCTGAGATGAAGTAACCGGAGTTTTAATAGGATAATTGTTCCCAAAAAAAATTCATCATTCTTTTGGACCAACTTTTTTCAGATATAACATTATTAACCGACTATGCATTGAGTTGTTAACCGGCCAGTTTTTGTTTTCTCAGTAAGATAACCAATCAGGGCGTAGGCGGAAACATCAAGACGTTTTGGTCCAAAAAATGGTAAGATAACGCAACTTCGGTAAAAATTTGTCTGGTCAAACGTGTAAACGGAATAAGAGTTCGACGCAAATGTTCGACCAATTCTGACTTCTTTAATACATCAATTTAATTAGTGCCGTTTAATTCACCTTCGCGCTCAACAGACATATGCATAAGTCAATGTATAAAAACTCCAAATAAAACGTCATATAAAGTACATGAGATTACCAAGTACGGGTTAAAAATTCCCATAAAACTATTTACTGTCATCTCATAAAGAGGTTTTAAACGTACAACCTGTTCATCTGATGTAAATATTTTCACATCACTGAGATCCAGTGGTTGATCTATTTCCATTTCAAATTCTATTTTACCGCCACGGCGAATCCAAAATCTTACATTTTGATTCATTGCTTTTGATTGATACAAATCATTTACATTAATTGGCCCTTGAACAAAACTTTTGAGCTCGAACGTTGCAAAAAAATGCCTGTTTGGCCGGTTTTTTCACTAAAATGGCCGGTTCGTTTCAATGAAATGACCGCAAAACCAAGTGAAACCGTAAAACAAGAAATAGTTTTACTGGCCACGTGTAAATTACACGTTATACATTCATGACTAGTCATATGTTTTAATTAATGATATCTTGTCAAGATTTGAACCTAGACTTTCCGAACTAATAAATTTGTTTGAAGGTTGATAGAAGTTTTCAACAATTATAAAGGTATAAAAAGACTGTTCAAAATGACACTTATATTAAAATGTTTTTAACTTCATATCCACAAGTCAATTATAACCACAAAATTTGAGCAATTCTGAATCGATCCTGTAATTTCCAGAAAAATCTATTTGCTGTGAGATTTCTATTTTAGTCCATTCGTTAAGTGAGATAGCCCGAACTTCTGTCTCCCAGTTGTTCGAATTTATTGAACTTGAAATTTTTATTCGGGTCGTGTCCAAACCAAACGAAATACTCAAAATTGTATCTACTGGATCAGGGTGTCCACTAGTTATTAAGATTACATTTCCTTCATGTTCCACAAGTGCTGTCGGCATAATATCCAGCGATAAATACCATTGTTTATGTAGTAGGGGCAAAGTTTGAAATTTATGTCCCTTTTGTATTTCAAAGTCCGTACCTAAAATGAATAAATACATAGTATCCGTCGTTTCAAGATGTAGCAAACAACGACAGTATTAGCTCAATTAATATAAGACAAATGGTAATATTAAGGATAGGCAGATAGCATTGTTTACAAACTTTAATTCAGGGGAAAATGGTATAAAAAAGTTTCTGTACTATGACTTTCCGTAATTCTTTTTGTTTATGATGTACAAAGGTCGGAAGTATCACATGACAAAATTTCTGAGACCATTACTATTGCCCTAGAACCCCCACCTGGCCGTGAATTTTATGAAAACTGAAATTTCAAACTTAAATACTTACAGTGTTCAACCGATTGACTCCATTTTTGTTGCAAAATAGTCCGAACAAAATATTTTTTTTTTTGAAGAGCTTTTTCATAATAAATGGTCTTGAATTTGAGAAATTTGAGAAAGACCTCACCCAAAACGCACTTTCACGACCATGTGGTCGCGAAATCATCTTTTGAACAACGATTCGCGACCAAACGGTGTAGTCGCGAAAGTACTCATAAATGGGTTTTTAGGGACCATAAATGGTCGCGAAAGTACCCCACTCCTTTTTGGCGCCATGTATATATTTTAGAAGCTTGTATGTATCGAGAGCCCAAAACCCAATATGAATTTTATATAATTTTTTTTGAGTTGAAGGTTCAAAAAAAACAGTAAAAACTCATTATTTCACGAACAAAAAAATGTTTCAAAAATTTTCTCAATAAGAATAAAAGTTCGTTGTTATAGGAATGGTTTCCAAAAAAAACGAAATAAATTTAAGCCATTAATTCGGAGTAAAAAAAACGGATTTGCCAAGTTCACGGTCTGACGGAAGTTCACTGCCAATATTTATGTTCCCACAAAAAATGAATCACAAAGGATTGATTTAGGTGCTCAAGGCGTTCCCAAACTTATATAATGTGTGCCCTGTCTCTAGGAAGGGTTTCTTTTTGGCAGTTATTTTGTAAAGAAACCGACCCTACCACCCTTAAAAGTTCATTCATTTTTGATAAAAAAAACTTTTTCACACGCAGTATATCTTTAAAAAAATTTTAACTGATTAGGGTAGTTAGTTTAACTGATTAGGGTAGTTATAACTTATTTGAGTGAAGGACTGTATATATAATATCATGTTTTAATAAATTGGATGAGTGATTTTTTTATTTTTGAATTTGAATGTATTTTTTGAATGTCAATTTTTATCTAGAAATGTCATAAAATTGAACTTGTTTATACTTGATAATTGCAGTAGAACCATAACCAGTTGATAAAACAAATAAAAATATCCCAAAAACATAATTTTCTGGTTTTTAATTTTTATTCGTAAACAACTCTATATGCCAATCCTTAAAGGAAAACAATACCTGCTCTCAAAAAACACCTGTGGCCATTTGGGGTGTCGGAAAGTCCCTGAATTGCATTTGTCACATCTTCTGAACATTTATTGGCTACTCCGTCTTCCCGGCAACAGTACCCTTTAGGGCATAGTTCACATGTTCCGTCCTGTTCAAGGTTCTTAATTTGACGGGCGTATGGTCATCACTACCGCATTTATGCTTACTAATTGTTCGTGTTATCAGTGACACTTTAAGTGTCATTTAATAAGCAAACCGTATGTGGCGCAAACGTCGGTCTACCTTTTAAATTCGAAAATAAGTCGTAGGTGGAATCATGAGATAAAAAAATTACAGCGTACCCGATGTACATATTATCAAAATCTTGTATCATTATGAACCTCGATCCTGTCCATAATCGCTGAGTCCACTGCACTCTAGGTAACATGCAGTTTTTGGTACATCTCCAACTATAAAACCCGATCCGTCTCCGTATGTACAAGAAAATCTAACCCTTGTGAATTTATTATTGACATTTTTACACGGATCATTATCAGCGTAAATAATGAAATCATTGCCATTAAAGATGCACGATTCTTCGTAATCGCATTGTTTGCGAGCTTGATCGGTGAGATCGTGACTTTATAAAACAGTTTATGTCTTTTTATGTGATCAGCGCGCCGTTATAGCGCTTCTTTTCTGGTTTAACCTCGCCGTATAATGGTGTAACATTTGACCTATAAAATTTATAACGAGCAGTCTTAGGACTATCCTATACAAGTATTACTTACATTAAATGTAAGTGTGGCGTTACTATGTAAGTGCCGTAAACTATGTAAGTGTGCCGTTTAGTACTAGTGTAATCAAACTGGCATCGTCCAAAATGGTATAAACTACAAACTCAATGACGTTTATGTGTATAAACTGAGAAATTGATCCAGATACTCCTTCGTGTATATTTTACGTTATTAACTTTTTATTCTAAATCAGATATTACAGTCCATGCGCCCACAACGCGACAACCCACAACGCGACAGTTTTGGCCAAATGAAAAGTGCGCGCACAACGCCACACCCCACAACGCGACACTTTTTTCTCTTGAAAACATCCATTTTGTAAAAAAAGTATGATTTATACATGATGATTCATAATTTTTGCAACAAAAAAACTTTATTTTATTATTTAACTGTCCATCGTGCTAATAATGATGATGTCACATCATTGATGTGAGAATAATAATCAGTTATTACTCTAAAAGCGGACGCACTCAATATGGACGATTTCTTCCAATACGGACGCTTTTATGTAAAAATATTCCTAAAACAGTCGGATATTGAACACTATTGAAAGTATAGAATTAATAACTGGTTAAAATGTGTATGAGACCCAAACGATAACAAAAATTATGATATTTTGAATTGTTTTAAAATTAAAAAAAAAATATGCATTTGAAATTTGGTTTATTTAGATATTTCAACATATAAAAACAGCATACACACGTTATAGTATCTTGTAGTGCATTTAGTGATTGTTGTGCGCACAACGCGATAGGTTTTGACCAAGTGAAAGTGTCGCGTTGTGTGCGCATGGACTGTACCTCAAAAGTATAAAAATGTACCTTTTGCATTTATTTCCAGATTCACCACCGCATTGACTACGATCCCATCTGGAAGTATCGGCACGACCATACATTGCATCTCTTATTTTTATTCTCCCTCCATTAGGGCAAGAGATTGTCTTGGGCGACTCTGCTTCACACGAGTAACGAACTAAAATTGTATTAGCGCTTTCTCAAGGTAGAAGGAATCCATAAATGATGATAGAAATAATTCAAATCTTACCATGTGATGTTGCCGGGATTCCTATATTTCTTCCAGACTTTGGTGTTTTTGCAGCTTCTTAAACGAGGTTAACTTTTATTTCTCATTTGATTCATTCAAAACTAGAATTAACAGTCTTGTGGTGAGAGAAACAGGGCTTTTTAGATACATAAAAGTGCAGGCACTTTTACAAAGGCCACTATTACATCCTGTGAAGACCACATTATTCGTTGTTAACTCCTAGAGCGCGCGCAATTTTCATAGTATATTTGTCAGTATCTCGGAACGTGTCAAAGAAAAATAAAGCACAAAGATACAAATTTGTATCTAAAAAACATGGTGATTAAAGAACAAAAACTACTCATGACGGGAAACTTACTATACATGCATGCCCAAAATCCTCTTGTTCCATCTGATTCATCGTTCATCCAAGTCTTTCCCCTTTTAAGTGATCTAATCTGAAAAAATAAACTATATTCAGCCAAAAAAGTGATAACCCTATTGGACCCGTTTTTAGACCCAGGCTGGGTCACCCAGCCCGGCCTTCATTCGAGACTCGAGACTACTGTATTATATTTTAAAATCTCATACTAATCATAGAATAAAACACGGAGTTATAATTTTAAAGTTTACTAAGCCATTGAAATGCAAATATTTTAAGACACAAATGTTTAAAATTAATTTATGAAAGTACCGCCCGTATACTGTACGGAAATATACAATGACATATTTATAAATTGGTGTTATAATAATTTATTCCAACAAAATGCTGTAAATGCTTCTTTCTTTGAAACCTTTAATTGTTTTTCAATTTGTTTTCAAAAGATAACAGTGCATCCCGTGTGTTATGGCCCATAAGTTATAATTTATGGCTCAATTGAAACAAACTTACAAATTTTCTCATTTCCATGTCGTCATTTTGAGCTAAGTAAGCACCTTTATCTTGACAGTCGGCGTTTGCCTCATTCCAAGATAGTTCTCTATACCCAAATATTCTAATACATTTCTCTTGGAACAAACTCCATCCCTTACTACAGGAAGCTTCACAGAGAACTGGAATCGACCAGAGGGTCAGAAAAAGGAGTTTCATCTTCATTACTTGGTCATTCCTTTTACCAAAGAGAGAAAAATTTAGAAAACCGGGAGAATGATGATTTTGGTAATGAATTTTAACATTTTAGTTCGCGTCAGGTTGCATAATTTTTCATAACTCACATCCCATTGATTGCAATTGATCTTTCATGTTTTGTGAATGTTTGACTTTGTTAAATTATAACTTTGTTCAGAATTTCTAAAAGTCAACAGTTTTTTTTTATTAAAACCAGAGTAGCATTTTTATGGGTGACCCGAAGCTTTGTGCTGAGCGAGACATAACTTGGAAAAAAAAGTATTAATTATTTAAGGTATAACAAATTGTAATACATTATACATTACATTATGTAATAAATTATTAAAAATTATTAAAAATTATTTCAAAACACATTTTGCCGTTTTTGGGTGGGTGATCCAAGCCTTTCTTTATATATTTCTTAAAAGTGCCCTTATTACGTTCCTTTTAGATACGTTATACTTCATTTCGTTGCACATCGACGAATAGTTCGAGTTTTTTGGTACATCTTCTTGGTTGGTGTATCTTGTTTTGTTTCATCAAATTTCAACTTCCCAAATATTGTGGGGAGATAATTTTTGATTTTTTTTTGGCATTGACCAAATGCTACACATTAAATTGAATAAAATAAAAATTAAGTGTGTTACCGCTTGGTGAGGGTCCTGGTGAAAGAGTCCCAAAATTATCATATGTACCAGTTTACTCTTTCTTAATGAAATAGACTAAAAGGCCACAAGTAACCTATTATCCGGCGGGCATTAATATAACTTTCCAAAATCTCCATTTTTCCAATTGAGACTAACCGGCGACGTTTTATTAACTTGCGTATCGACCAGAGTCAATAATATTAGACTTGTACCTAAATCAAGATAAACAAGTTTATGATGGCTTAAGCGTTAACACGAAGTATAAAGTAAATGTTCTTATCGGTGTGGTATTAGTTGTTGGTCTCATTAGTCGTGACCCGTAGGTAATTGAGAACAGAGATGTAAAAGTTCTATTATGAGATTAAAACAGGCCCTTCAAAATTTGAATAGTGTTATTTTTTTTTCAAATTTCTTCTTGTTAGAACTCATTGTACTACTGGTGTGGGTCGTCCGTTTGTCACCGAGCTCGACGTACCACAAATAAGACCGAGTACTGTTTCAAACCTACAAGCTAAATTTTATCGGTGACACTTTTTTCTCACTCCAGTAATCAAATCTAATTACACTCTTGTTAAATATACCGCTTTAACCGGAAAACACTCAAATTACTAACCGATAATTCAATTTGTATTTAATTAAAAAAAAATATTCCTAAATTTACACAAAAGATGGAAAGCTTACATTTTCAACTTGACAATCTCAAGTAGGAAACAAACTTTCGAGATTCGAGAAATTAGTATAGTGTTTGCAAAAAACGGGAACATATTTTTTCAGTATTTTATATATGTAGATATAGATTTCAGAAGTCACCAAGTTCAAGTTTTAATTACTGTATATTGAGAAGCTGGATGAATGTTAAGATAAAGAATCCCACCATGCGTTAATCGATTTATAGATTTGGTTCGATGTAGTTTTCTTCTCATTCTTTTGAAAAGCAAATTCCTTAGAGTATCGATCATATCATTTAGAAACGATCTAAGTATTTTCGCCTGCGTATATAAGACTGACGCGTGAATAAACAAGGTCCAAAACATATTTTTGACTTATTAATGTACGTAAAATGTTTTATTTTTTGTATTATGTTGGTACGGTATGGGGTAAAATAACGTGCTTCTCGCTTTGTCATGCTTATTATTTTTACGTACCGCCTTTACGGCCCAGAAAGCTACACGACTGAGCTTAGGAGAGCAATTTAGGGACTAATAGTGGTTGAGGGTTATATAATTTATAATTTTTATTATAATTTTTCGGTTTCTTTTCTGTAGCAATTCTGTTGTTTTCCAAAACAGCAATAACTTATTGGCTATAGCGTCCGCAAAAAATATGCCAAAAGGTTTAAAAGTTTTAGAAATATTTAGTAAAGGTAGTCCCAGGCTGGATTCCCTGGCAGGATCCATCAAATTCACCAAATAATGTTAAATAAACTCTTTCAAGATGGTTTATACTTGCAACGTTGACAGAAAGTACCAAAAAACAAACAAATTCAAAAGAAGTAAAAAGACTCGATGGATAGCCGCTTTTATAAAGGTTGAAAATGTTGTTGAGATTTTTTACAGCGAAGATTGTTTGACGGACACCACGGCTGAATCAACCGAAAGGTATATGTTTTGAAGACAACGGGTGATCTCTAATGTTTTACCCTTAATGTTCCATTTTCCCGTGCATGCTATGTTATATTTTTTTCTGGGAGAAAGTCCAGCGTCTCCCCTCACGCTCTGCGCTCTAATGTAAAATTAAAAGTATTTTTTCGAAACTTTTCGAGAAAATTTTACCAATTTTATTCTCAGCTATGTCAGCTATGCGACATAGCCTATGCCAGCTGTTTTAAGGAAAATTTTCCAGAAATTACGAAGTATTCCAGTAGGAACCGTAATATTTTATAAGCTGAGCACTGCATTCGAATGTTTCTTTTTTATGGTAAGCATTAGAGCGCATCCGCTGTATTAATTAAAACAAAATTTATTTAGATTTGACGTTGGGTTCCAAACCGTATTTTGACTCTAACAAGTATAACTGTATGCATCATGAAATATGTAGAGATATATCCATGGTCCATGGTCCATGGTATACCATTATGCTGTATAAGGTTGCGGCAAAGTTTTAAGAAAATATAAAATGCACGATAACCGAAAGATGGTACGGGCAGATAGTATAATACTATCTACAGTCCTATCGCCCTTTTCTTTACAGCCTTTTTCTTGACAAAAACCCCGTTTCTTGACAGATATTAGGCCCTATGACTCATATGGTCGGTGGCCTTTTTCTTGACAAATTCCCATATCTTGACAATTTTCTTTAAATCCAGATGTAATTTGTTAAAATTTTATTAACAAGTTTTCCCCAAAATATATTTTACTAGTTTTATATTTGACTGTTTCATATTTTAATACATTTAAATACATTTTTTCAGGAGAAATGTTCCTCAAAACTGTATTTTGACCGTTCACATAGGGGGTTGAACAGTCGGTGTCCCAAATCTTGACACATTGCCCTTTTCTTGACAAAAATCCCGTTTCTTGACAGATTTTAGGCCCTATGAGTCATGCGAAAGTGTCAAGAAAAAGGCGATAGGACTGTATACAATTTGTCTGGTCGTACTAACACCATAGATATTTTCACATCTCACACTCTTTGGATTTTTGTTCGAGTCAGATATAACTCATATACCGTATATGATATACGTATAAGTTATATAATATAATTACTTTTGTGTTCGATACTTACGCGTAAATCTTACCGGACTCAACCTAGCTTCAATGAATAACCTTAACTACGACGTAACCCTAATGAGACCTTGTAAAATGTAACGTGAATAGTTCGGTGTTCGGGAATGATGAAATTAACAAAAAAACGTCACTTTTTAAAAGTATGTACCAAAAATATAATTTTGATTTTACAGAACAATGTAACGAACACCATTTGAAAGCATAACGAAATCAAAACCTCCTTGCTTCTACCTGGAATTGATTGAAACTAGCGGACCGTCGGTTCGATTTAGATTTAAAAGCAAGGTAAGGTCCTTACATACTACAGTAGAAGAGTCCCTTACCGTAAGGAGCTCTTCTATGTATTTAAATTTTTTCTTGTTTATTTCTAATTTATTTTTAATGCATCTTTCGATAACTAATGTTTTAACCTACTAAATGAATCGGAATGATATTCTAAATAGTAAGATTGTCTTATCGGAATACACCGATGAGGAAATGAGGAAAATCTGCCGGATAACATAACAAGCGGGCCAACCTGCCCGATAACTGCGCAGATAGTGTAGTTGATTTCTTGATTAAATAAGCCTCCATTTAAAAATCTTCGTTGTGTATTAAAAACAGTAACACAACGGATACACATTACACAGGGTACGACGTTATCTTTCAGGTTTTCCCACCCGTGCTATGTCACTTTTTTGAGAACATATTTTTCCTTGATACATATATGTATATGTTAAGCCCTACGCCGTTATGTTTCACTTTTTCCCACTCGGGCCATTGTGTTTCACTATTTTTTTTATATTGAACTGAATGCTCAGTATGAACGTTTTTAAGTGCAAATCATTGTGTATACTTACAGTGAGGTTACTAATTACAGTCCCTACCTCAAAATCGTTACGATTTGTGGTTCAAAAAATCGTAACGATTTTGAGTCATGAGGTCATTTCGTAACGATTTTGAATCATTGGCTATTTCAACCTTCAAATTATTGTTTTTTAGTGTTTTTTCTTAATTTAAGCAAAAAATGTATTGTAAAAATCAATTACAGTCGTGTAAATTACTTCACAATGTCTCAAATTTATATTTTGGGTCAAAATGCCCGATGTTTGCTGTTTATTGAATTATGTGACAATGGTTTTTTGAGGTTTTTTCCGATTGACTTCAATTTGATACAATGTTTATGAATTTTTATAAAATGTTATTTTTATTGGATATTCGGTAACTTACAGACTTACAGTAGCGACTTACAGTACTGTACTGCCAGACAAACATTTTGTTCGTTTGTTATTTTTTTATAAAAACTACGAATTTTCTTGAATTTCTGTCGTTTTTTAAAGCAAAAACAACAATTTACAATAATTCTATAATTTATAGATACTAGAATATATACCAAAGAAACATTGAAATTTTTATGAAATGTGTTCATTTTCAAACTTTGGACAATGTGCATAATAACGTATCAAAAAAATCGTAACGATTTTGAGTACCAAGACTACGAAAAAAAAAATCGTAACGATTTTGAGGTATGACGTCATTTCGTAACGATTTTGAGGTAGGGACTGTATACTATTTTTACGACCACAGACTGTAGTCTACAGTCTGTACAGTATTCAGAAAAAATAAGAAATGAAAGATGAAATGTATTATCAGCCAGCTTACCGGCAATATTATTAACACTTCAGAATATTGTTTGAATTCGTGAAAACCTGACGTTATTACTGAACGAAAGATACCGTCTATGAATAGAAACCAAACTGGACATGTTTACATTTTAGAATTATAAAAAATTAGGTCACACCAACAAAAATTAAGATAATTAGCTCGCTAAATTGAAATATTTTTCAAGGAAGAACATCAAAAGTTACTTGCCAAGATCACTGTCCAAAAACAGCAACTACAGATAAACAAGATTCGGCACGAAACAAATGAAGTTGTTTCAATTATAAAAGATAATGGTTAGCATCTTAATGAGACACTGTCTGAAATTATATAAGCTTTATATTACACAGGGTGCGCAGTTATCTTGCGAAAAAATGCATATCTTGCGACTTTTCGAGGACCAATTTCGCAAGATAACTGCGCACCCTGTGTATATAAATTATACACAATAAAAATACAATATAAATTATACAAATAGCACTTTTGGGACCATCTGATGCGCTGTTATGGGACACATAAATTTCCTAAAGATGAATTTAATAGCGAAGTACATGGCCAGGCGTAGGAAATTTCAAGAATAATTCAAATCCATTACTGAAGTTACAAATTTTACCTAGATATACAACATCCTAAATTCAACATAATGGACGTAACGGGATTTTCAGTCTGAAATTTTGGCCGAAAAGTGCAACATAAGGGTTGAATTGAAAATATGTTTAGTGAAGCCCCTGTTGGACAAACGAAAACAAGATTTATTAGAAGCAGATCAATTATCGAGCAAACTTTCGCAAGAAGCGCAGAACTTCGAAAAAACGGCCAAGAAAGTGAAATGGAAACATAAGCACCCATTTTTGTCCAAATTTTTATGCTTATGTCATGCCAGACGCAAGCGCGAGAAAGAAGAAGATATTGATGATATTGTGAAGCGTCAAAAGCAAAAATGAATTCGATTCGCAAATAATATTTAGGAGTTAATTTTCTTCACATTATAAGCTTACAAATAAATGGCTGCTTGAACGAACAACATTGAATCCAACATTACAAATAACAAAACTGTTAAGTCGTACAATTACTCAAACAATACTTTTCGACTATTCATATGAATCAAATCTTGATTTTAAATTCATAAATACAGATGTAGAAATTAACTTTCATTTTTAACATTTTAGAAAGTCCGCATCATACGTAGGTATTGTCCCTAAAAATGATTCTGTAAAATTCTGAAATCTCTGTCAAAAAATAGACAGCAACCAGAACGACTTTCAGCAAGAGAGCTTTGATCGATAATTACCTCCAATGGCCAAAATATGTTTTAGAATTTGTCTCTGGACATGTCACCAGGAGGTATGTGTGATAAAAAAAAGTTTTGAATGATTAACATTGCGATTTAATAAACATTAAAAACCCGATATCATACAACATGCTGATTTCCACTTTTCCTCCTGCAGTTTCCTGGCTCCGCATCATATACAGGCTCTAACTTTTACAAGCTTTATGTGTTTATTTTTTATTTTAAAACTCATATTTATAATTCAGGTTGAGTTTAAGTTGTTTCCTACTCGTGTACGCCTTTTAAACGACAATAACATGTAATAGCCGTATTCCTAACTCATATAAATCACGCCTGGCAAAGCGCACCCGATAAAGCTGGTCAACCGCGTTTTTTGATCATATCATATGTTTTACACCACAACCAATACATGTTAATTTAATTCAACATAAATTTTAGACAGCAGTTTTTAAATTGCTATTATCAGTTTTGTTGCATAACGGCATAGAATGTTAAATGTGCTGTAGCTACTTCAATTTTTCTTGTGTGTTTTTATGGCAGATTTTCGTTTTTTTTTGTTTCGCCACAAGTTGATGTGATTGAAACTTTTTAATTTAAAATAAGTTGTTAGAGTTGAGAATTTATTTGAGTAAAGAGACTCCTTAGAGACTTTTTGTATGAGCTTTTTATGCATGGGTCCTAAATAACGGCCGGTTCCCTGTTTTACAAAACTTACTAAATTGTTACTTTAGTCTTTTTGTAGCAAAATCCATGCGGTGCCCCAATCTACTACATAGATAATGACGGCTATAAATTAGATATTATATCTTGCTTATGAATTGGGACACCACGTGGATTTTGCTACAACAAGACTAAAGTAACAATATAGTACATAAATCGACCCTCACTTGTACCTTGTTGTTACTGAGACTGGCCTGGTGCTGTCAAGATTGCAGTGAAAGGGATACGAAGGTTGCCCTAAGCACGTCAACCTCATCAGTGACACACGGTAAATAAAATCATATAATGAATTAGTTTGGTTTTGTTATTATATAAAATATATTTGCATACAACTATTGTTAACCTTTTTTAGAAACATATTTTTCATGCGAAATCGATGACCTTTAAAATATTTCATGATTATGACATACATGTATAAGACCCAACTAATTCATCATGCTTTTATTTACTATTTTTTTACTTGTGTGACTTAGACTACAATTATCAACTGAAATAATTGTAGGTTTTCATAAAATAAAGAGTAGATATTAGAGCTTAAAGTTTCAAGTTTAAAGTTTAAGTTATGAAATATTACTGAAATATTGCACTTTTGTAGTATAATGTTCACGAGATGTTTCGTGTAGGGTTAAAGAGATTTTTGTGTATCAATTTATGTACACCTTTCTCGCAAATTTGCACCGGAATTAAAAAAAAATAATCAAAAAATTCACAATCGAGTTCAATAGAACTTTGGATGAAATTTTCACGAACATTTTCAGGACAAATTTCAAGAGAAAATTCAGGAGACTTTTCAAGAAAAAAATCAAGAGAATTTTCAAAAAAAAATAAAACTAACTCTCCAAAAACACGTTCACGAGAATTTTTAAGCAAACCAATTCATGAATAGTATTATTTAGAGAAGTCGCAGTAAAAATAATATGGGATTGATACACGTGTTGACTTTGGCGAGTCATGTTTTGGCGTTTTCGAACGGGACGAAAAACTGGGACAATCCGAATTATCATATTGGACCCGAGGGCGAAACGTATACGCAGCGGGCACGCGCGGGCCGCGGAATTGATCACTGGGGCGGAGTTCGCTATGCACAACCACAAAAACGTTGGACTGCGCCTGAAGCATACAATGGTGACTTACAGCATGCAATCGATAATCGAGTCAACGATTGGAAGTCGTGTCCGCAAGGATCTTGGGATACCAATTCACAGAGCGAGGATTGTCTTTTTCTCAACATCTTCAAACCCAAAGGCGCAAACAACTTGCCTATTTTTATTTGGGTTTGTTATTTACAATTCATTATACACATTCATGTACCATGTCTGACATTCATTTTTGTAACATACAATGAGTTATTTTTATATCTGGCTAATGTTCTCGCGCGAGAACCATAGGTTTATAGAGCCAATCAGCGGCCGCCATTTAAACCAGCGTCCAATAAGCGCGCCAATTTGAACGTAAGTTTGACGGAGCAAGGTTTCAGCCGGATATCGAAATAACTCATTGTACATGTACTTTCTACAAAACGGTCCTTCGGAGAAAACATTTTTCGAAAAAAAATATAAATGGCTTCAAATAAAAAAAACACAAAATTATTTCATTATTTTAAGATTCATGGTGGTCACTTTCAAAATGGAAACGCACACTGGTATGGAGGGAACGTTTTAACTCGAACGGAGGAAATTGTTTACGTTTCACTTCAATACCGACTTGGACCATTTGGATTTTGGTTTGTGCCCAATTCGTGGCATTCTGGAAACTACGGTCTGATGGATCAGCAAATGGCGATCAAGTTTGTTTATGATCATGCCGAGCAGATTGGAGGCGATAAAAATCGAATCACAATTGCGGGAGAATCTGCCGGAAGTATTTCCGTTTCTTTACAGATGTTACATCCGGTCACATGTAAGAATTTTTAACGAAAAAATCGTATTTATTTTGAGTAATAATCTTATTTGGGTCGGGCTAATAAGTTAAGGAGTTTTTAACTTTAAGAACGTAAGCCGCCTTAATAAACAGTGGTAATATTTTGTATTTAGCCTCAATGGTTCAAAATGTCATTCCAATGTCTGGGCCGCCCAATCTGATCGGCGAGCCACAATGGACCAATGGAAATGCGCATTGGTTTATAGAGGCTCTATGTGCCGAATCCGACATTGCATGTCCGGGCGGCTCTATAAATGACAAATTGAACCATTTAAAAAATTTGAAGTCAATTGAGCAATCTTGGAAAATTCATGCATGGATAACAGGTTCCTTTGGCTTCGGGGCTGTTACTGGCGGTCCATTTTGGGGCGATACCAATCCCATCCAAGTTGCCGAGTCGGGCCAGATGAGACCGGCAAATATGTTGATTGGTTTCACATCGTTTGAAGGGTCCCTTGTCGTAAGTTTCATACGCCTTTGTTGATCTACAATTTTCAACGACGCCGGAATTTGAGTGTGAAAATTAATTAATTTTAACCCATAACCGCAAAACAGGACACATAACAAAATTTCTGGGGGCTAGACATTTTTCAGTGCGTGATATCTATCGCAGTGATTTTCAAACGCGAAAAAAATAAATAATGTTACCACTTTTTGGTAACGTTGCTTGACAGCGCGTCTGAGGCCTATGTGGCCTGTCAGTGGTCTTTTTTGAGCGCGCTCGGCCAATCACCGAAAGGCAAATCACCGGAAGGCGATTTCCTTCTTTTTAAATATTTTTGTATTACAGTCCTCCCCCTCTTAAGTGCGGCACTAAAGGAGAAATATGCATTTCCGCTAAAAAAATTTTTTCGCCTTTTAAAATCAGGACGATATTGTTTTTTCCTGAAATTAAATTGATATTTTGACTCATGGACCTTGAGTCATGGTACGTAAAAGATTATGACGTATTATAACTTATAATGGTTGTAGGAACATGAATACCCGAATACGTACAATGTTGATAATGTTATGGGCGCGTATGGTACAATTGGCGGTCACAATTCGTATGGCGAATGCGTAAACTACAGTTAGAGTTTAAATGTCATCCATAACAAAAATCAAATTCATAACAAAAATCGATTGATAGGCCGTTTACAATAGTCTCTACTTTTTCAAGTTTTTAATTCTAATGTTAACAGCAAATAAAACTCAACTAAGCTACGATCGATTAGTATTATTACTTTCTCGATATTATCAACGCATGAGCTGCGAGTACAATTTCCCGCTCAATCAAGCTGATATGGAAAACTCCCACGCCATTAAGCTAGCCTTGGCAATTTATGGCGATGTGTTATTTCGGTCCGGATCTGTTCGTCATGCCGAGCTGTACAAGAAAGCTGGACACAACACTTGGGTCTATAATTTTGACACTGACGAAACTACCGTCGAGGATCAGTATTCAAATTAGAAAATACATAAAACTTTGTTGTAAAAGTTTCAATACATTGAAGACGATTCAGGCACTAAACGTGCGCAGCGCTGTGAGTGCCGAGATACCTGCGACGAATGAGAATCCGGCACTAGTGCCTAAATACCACCTAGGAATGACAACCCGGCACTAAATTGGGCTATGGTCGCTTTTTTCGCAGGTCCTGGACTTTTGCAGGGCGCCACGCTTCGGGTTTACGAGTTATCGACCTAATTTTTTTTAGGTGATAGATACAACCCCTGAAAACGGAGTTAACGGAGCACTTTTTTCGATTTAGGTCAAGGTCAGCCAGAAATCAGGGGCCAGAAAAAAATTAGGTCGATAACTTGTAAAACGTGGCGCTCAGAAAAATTCCAGGACCTGCGAAAAAAAAGCGACCTATGTACTTTAATAATTGAGATTTTTTATGATATTTTTTCAATTGTCCATTATTGAATAATATCGATGTCCCAAACCCGATTCCACTTTTTTGCAGCTCTTTCCCATGCATGATTCCCATTAGACTATTCGTTTTAAAAAATTTCCCGATTAATATTATACAGTGGTTGGCCAAATAAGGTTAAGTTGTGTGATGGGCGAAATGACCCGCTTAAACTTAACCAAACAGGACCTATTAAAATTGAATCCTGTCATAGAGCAGCTATTTGAACGGTGCGCCGCATGCATCCGAGCTTAAATATCTATTTGGCTGGGGACTAGACCTGGGAAATAAACCGTGGCAAAGAGATATTGAGAACTTTATGGTCACGTCTTGGATCAATTTTGCCGTTACCGGTAATCCTAGACAGGGATGTAAATCAAAAATAATTTCAAACTAGATGTTTACGCTATTTTGAAGTTTTTAATTTTGAGGTTGTCAATTAAAAGTCGTGCTTAAATACGATCATTAGTTTGCAATTGGTTATTCTTTTTTTTTTAAATTTGTAATTTCTTCATCCCTAACCCCAGTTCAACTTCGTGGCAATGGGATCAGTATGATTTAGACGAGGGCCATATGGAAATCGAAAATACAGCTTCAAACGGCGTCTTCCGAAATGATAAACGGTTTGACTGGGATCTGCTTATCAATCTAGATGAGAATGACCTTGATGACGTCTATTCGACCTCTTGTGCAACAACCGTTATAACGACAACTACAGAACAGCCAGCAAATTGGTGCCAGCGGCTAATTCTCAAGGGCGATCCGACCCAGTACAATTTCAATGGTGAATATGTGAAACAAAGCACCACTCACAATGGGCAAGGGTGAGAAATGGATTACTCATAAATAATGCACCTTTTACTTGAAAAGAAAAAAATATTTGGTACTAAAATACACCAGAATAAAAAAAGGTTGTTAACTCCCAGGGGGACAAATTTGCAAAAAAACGCCCAAAATCCACCAAAAATGGCTGCAAGTGTGTTTGGTGCAAATTTACACGTTTATTCCCTAAGGGTTATATGCCACTTGGGAGTTAAGGACAAAACATACGATAAAAATATTCAACAAACAACATCGCATCCGGTAACCGGAAGTGGACTTGAAATTCGAATCAAACGTCACAAATTTACTAACCGTCACTCGAAAAACTAGGTTTGGACATAAAATTGGAAAGAAAAAAAAATAAATTTTACGTGATAGTATTCCATGAGTACTATTCATGATACTACCTATCATGTAGGTATACATACTATAATTACGTACGTACTATCAACCGACCCGTTACCAGCGCACCTTGTGTATAAGGAAATAAATTGATTTTTAATCGTCTATTTTAACCCCCTATCAGCATGCCACATTGGAAAAAGGGAATCCAAAGCATTTATATGGCAAGTACGAAGCAGTGGAGTGTTGGATTCGGATTAGATCAAAATCAAAGGTTAATTTGGACACCACACGTTCTTGACGTAGATGGCGGATGTGCTGGACATGCCCAGACCCAATGGCAATACTGGAACGGTGCCACCGTAGTAAATACTCCCGGTAGTTTTTCACTGAAAAACAAGGACTCAAGTCAACTGACTACCACAGTCTGAGTTCAGAAATATGCTTTTATTACGTTTAAACAAGGTTAAAACTTTTATAAATAGTTTTTTTTTTGCACTTTATACTTTTTGAACACTTTTTTAGGAAATATTTCTCATGAATTGTTTTTCATGAAATTTTTTTCTTGAAACTTTTTGGATGAAATCGTTTTATGTAATTATATGGGTATTGTGCATCAATAATAAAGTAGATAATCTAATTATTTTCACTTTTAAACTCAAATGAAAGCAATTACTCAAACAACCACAGCAAACACAGTGGCAACAACAACAGGATCTGTTACCACAAAAGTTACAACATCTGCAGCCACAACATCTGCAGCTAGTACGACACAGCCACCCTCTGACTCTTGTGATGTGCTCTACATTAACGGCAATTCGAGTTTTAACAAATCTATTGCGGAAAGCAATAACTTTTTTGTACATAATTATTTTTATACTTTTTATAATTATTCTTATGACAACATACTTATCCAACTGGAAATGAAAAGGCAGATGGTTTAATCTAGAAACGACGCAGCCCCTTTTCATGACGTTAACTGGGTATATAAAAAATGCAAGAATAAAAATCATATAATGTGATAGTAAGTAGAGGGATTCATTTTTTTCCGTAAAAGATTTAAAAAAAATCCAAATTAGGAAACTAAATTAAAAATAAGGGACAAAAGTGGATTTTGATCCAAAATAGCAATCCGTCCCATAATCTGAGACCCCTGTACAAAACAATAAATACTGGTCTAGTCTCATGAAAATCGGCTGCGCGTTTCTAGTATGCCGGTGCCGACATGTTTTAAAATGATATTGACCAATAGGAGCACCCCATTGCACGAAAAAAGAAGAAAATTCCTCTATTCTAGAAACGGTCAGCCGATTTTCATGAGGCTAAACCTGTAATAGATTCAAAATATTTCAGTCATAAATGTAACATGATTGACAAACTCCTTAAAGGTCATGCGTCTGTCCACAATCAGTTAAATGGAATATATACAAAAATGCCAGGTGAACTGATTGACGGCAAACCGGTCTGGCGGTATCCGGGGTTCCCCGACCGTTATGCCGAGCGCTTTATATATTACAGGCAAAATGGTGACAAATGGATTGTTGGGCCAGTGAAAGGCGGTACTGTGAAAAATGGAAATACAATGGCAAAAATTAAGGTAACTTATCAGCTTGTTCGAGTGTACATATGTATGTACGTAAGCTCAATGTAAAAATAAAAATGTGTGGTTGAATTTGTAGCACGCAATATACAGAATTATATTAACACTTTAAGCGTAATACGCTCCCGTTTTTAATCTCGTGTTGGGCTCTCGACAGTGCCATATGGTACTACTGCTCGAAACTAATGAGTCAAGCCGTGTCTAATGATTCTATTTAGTTTATAAAACCAAAACGATGGGCTGGCTTTTTTATATTTATTGTATTTATTAGACACGGTTTATTTTTATTATTACAGGTTTAGCCTCATGAAAATCGGCCGAGCGTTTCTAGTATTCCGTGTCGGCATATTTTAAGATGATATAAAGACCAATTTTCCCTTGTAATTTTTAACTAGGGTGCCCCTCCTTTCTCCCATGTTTATAAATACGCCTCTACGTAAAGAATATCATGAAATTCAACCGGTAGTTCAAAATAAAAAGGGAAAATTGGTTTTTATATCATCTTAAAATATGCCGACACGGAATACTAGAAACGTTCGGCCGATTTTCAAGAGGCTAAACCTGTAATAATAATAAATCTCGCTTAATTCGTATTTTAGCAAACCGTTGAATGCCCTGGTAGAGAAACTGGCATGTGGACGTACGGTGATACTTTATCGCCAAATATAGACGCCTTTGCCGTGCTGGTTAATATGGGTGTCCACACGAGCTGCAAAAAACTTGAGATCAAGGGACCAAAAACCGAACTTTATGAAAATGATGGCATTTACTCGGTTATGGATGGTGTTACACATAATGGTGCCCCAGTTTGGAAAACAAGTTCAGATGAAGAAAGGAATCGTTTACAAAAAATTATGGTTGATTTTGCCGACTAGCATAAATATAATTAATTTCAATAAGCAAAAATTAGGGATCTTAACTGTTGTTTTAACACATAACGCGAAAAAAAAGTTTGTAAAAAATACCGGTCATTTTAGAAGTTTTAATTCTATAGGTCAGATCACCCTTACATTTTACTGTGAAAGTTCACGCACTGCGTATTTATCCTTCATGTTTCATTTTTCAGTTGTTTCTCGTTTTCGGCATCTCATCCTATGCAGTTATCTTTGATTGTTTTGGGAATTTTTTCCTAAGTAGTTTTTTTATCTTCCACACATATCATTAAATTTTCTAAATTAGAATTTGAATGATTTTCAACTCAAGTTTCGTCAACGCATCAAAGGTATCTTTTTCTAAGTAACCAGAATTACTGGCAGATTTTTTATGAAGCTGACGGACCAGACGCTTTCATATGGCATCTCCGTTCGGCGAGGGCTGAAAACTGTCCCGGCCTAGAAAGTGGAAATTGGGGCTATTATGAAGATGGGCTTCATGAGGGTGATTCCTCGCTACTTTCCGTAACCCTGCTTCAAGAAGATTGCTCTCAAGCAAATGAAATTCAACTGCAAGACAATTGTCACCAATTGGTTGCCAATGGTCCAACTCACCGTTAGTTCAATTTATTTTTTAAATTTGATTTTTAATTTGATAAGGTACTGATTTCGTGTCACGTGCAAATTTTGGCGTATTTTCTAGTCAAAAAAATTCGTTTTTTTTTCGCGCCAAAGGGAAACACTTGTTTGGCGCTAGAGAGTAATTCCACCGAGAACGGCTTTCGGAATCAAAAATGCTCAGGTACCTTTTTTCATAAGTGAATTTTCCAACCAAAAAAATTCGAATGAAAAAACGATTGGAATTTGTGTGAGAATCTTATTAGGTTACTTCCATTACTATTATGGGTATTTATACCGGTAAAACACGGCAAAGTTGTAAAAATTGTAGTTTAGGCTTGTAGGTTAGGGATTACTTTACCACCAAAATCATGAGCATGGAAATTAGATGAAATATTTCAGATGATACAAATGGAATATACAATGCGCTGATGGATACGAGATTTAACTGCGCACCCGTGTGGCATTTATTTGCCGAACCACGAACCAGGTACCTTTTTAAATCAATCAGTGGTAAATGGACAATTTCGGAATCTATCAATGGCGCACCAATTATGCAAACTGATCAGATAAACTCTTGTCTATGGTTCACAAACTGAATTAAAATTGTTCTCTTACGGTAAGAGTCTTACCTAATAAGGGTTAGGGGTTCCTAATTAAGGGTCCCTTTCTCTTGAGAAATATTATTAAAATTCATTCAGTAGACATTACCTTAGTTACCTTAGTTACACTTTAAGTGTACTACTAATAGTAATACTTTATTAATAATTAGCCAAATGGTTCATTTTTAACCCGGAATAACCTTAGTCTTTACCTAATTAAAATTTTATTAAACTCATTTGTAATCTCTTTAATTCTTACTTAAATAAACAACACAAAACTTCATAGATCTTAGGTTCGCTAAATTAATGTACATTTTTCAAAACGCTAAAGCGACCCTTATTTGGCAATGTCTGTAACTTAAAATTCTGTGAACCCTACTCTTGCCCTGGTGATGAAGGTGCTTGGTCTCATACTGATCAGATTTCACCAGATCTCTTTGATGTTATTCGTAATCCGACTGAATTACCAACCGGTTGTGACATTCTTGATGTGACGGGAACCAAAGTTGACATTTTTAACAACGGTGGAAGATACCTGGTCGTACCAAATTTGCTCCGCAATGGCGCACCTGTTTGGAAGAGAACGCATGGTGAAGGCGAAGACGCCAGGAATGTGAGAAAATGCAACGAACATAATTTTAAAATATTTTTATGGTGACAAAATAGCCAAAGACACGCTAAATTAATTAAGGAAATCCAATTTTGAGTAGGAGCGTTCTACTAGGAGGGCAAGCAAGAATACGAAAGGCAGATTGCTTGGTGTTTTTTTTTATATATTTTTTACCATATTTCGATAAACTAAATGTGTGACATTGCCTTGTCGGGGTACTGCCTTGAGTTGGAAAAATCAAAATCGGCACTCAGGACACCGGGACTTTATATCTAATGCGAATTTTTGCGCAGGCGTAAACGCTGGAACAAGTTCAGAAAAAATGGCGTATTTGTCGTATAATTCTGTTTCATATAAAAATAAGATTATTTATTTTTTTGAACATATAAAGATACATTTACCTTCATGACAACAACTACTGGCACATTTGGTTAGAGCCTGAGGGATTGGATGGTCTTATTTGGCACTTACGAAGCGCGGTTGTTGCTAATAACTGTCCTGGTCTGGAAGCCGGAAATTGGGGTTATTGGAATGATGCACTTTTAATAGGAAGTCCAGAAGAAATTTCTGTTACTATTGGTGCCCCTCCAACAACAACAACCCCGTCGACCACTGCAGTAACAACATCGGTAGCGAGTACCACAGAAAAACCAACAACTAAAACTACAACAACTGTAGCGAGCACAACACAACAACCGGCACAGAACTGTGAAGTACTTTTCATTAACGGCAATTGGAGTTTTAACACAAACATACAAACATAAATAAAACAACGATAAATTATAGTTAGCAAATGTGTTATACTATTATAGAAATGGTTTGTTGTCAAAGTCCCCATTTTTTAGAAATTAGACTCACCAACATCCTTAAAAATTAAAAACATACATAGAACATATAGCCGTACACGTATATATATGTATGTATAGTTTAAACGTTCAGTTACTACTCAACGTTTTATATGAATTTCCGCCGTTTTTCTTCTGTATATTCTAGATGGCCCAACTCGAGTTTTTTTCGCACTTCAAAAACCCAAATATGACTATCTAGAAAAGACGAGAGGAAAAAACGGCGGAAATTCATGTAAAACGCTGAGTAACATTCTTTAAGTTATTCGAGTAAGAACGTAATTCACGGAAAAAACTCTTTGAAGGTCTTGGTTCTCTCAACAATCAGTTAAACGGAATCTATACACAAATTCCAAGTGAGATAAGTGGCGGAAAACCGGTGTGGCGTTATCCAGGAATTCCGGACAAATACGCGGAACGCTTTATCTATTATAGGAAAAGCGATGACCAATGGATTGTTGGACCTGTAAAAGGGGGTACTGCCGAAAAGAATAAACTGGCCAGAATAAAGGTAAAACAAAAACTGGCGTTCACTATTAGTCATCACTTAAAGGGCATTTTTTTTTGTAAAACAGTAGTGAACTGACTACTTTATATGAAAATGTACGGTTTATGTGTTCCAAAACGCTGTCTAAAGTTTTTCTTGATGATGACACTAATCATTTTAGCAAACGAACGAATGCCCTGGTAGAGAAAGTGGCATGTGGACGTACGGGGACACAGTGTCGCCAAACATAGACACGTTTTCCGTTTTGGTTAACATGGGTATTCACACCGATTGTGATAAACTTGACGTCAAAGGACCAAAAGCCGAGCTTAATGGAAATGATGGCATTTACACCCAAAGTGAATCCACGCACAATGGCGCCCCGATTTGGATTAGTTCGAATGGCATGAGACATTGTTGACAAAAAAGTCACGTTAAAAAGTCGCGTTAAAAGTTGGTTACAAATGTAATAGAGCATATGGTACCTGAGATAGAAGCGTAATTATTGAAGGAAGACATATCTTACGTTCGACTATATTTACTTTTCTATATTTGCGATTTTATTGGCTTTTAGGCCCTATTTGATAATTATAGAATCCTTTTGCAAATTTGTTTTTATTCTGCTTGGTTTGGGATTCGTCATTATTTATCACTCTAAGTCAATAATACTGTAAGACTTTAAGTTGCCTATACAATTTTGTCAACACGTCAAAGACATCTTTGGCTTAGCAATCAGAATACTTGGCATATTTCGACTGACGTCGACGGCAGTGAGGACCCTTTTATTTGGAATTTACGGACTGCAAAAGCTGAAAATTGTCCTGGCATAGAACAGGCAAACTGGAACTATGCTGAAGACGGGAGCTTTATTGAAGCTGATTCGGACCAGCTTTCCGTTACAGTGGTCGACGAAGAATTGTCGACCACAAAGGAAACAACTACTGCAGCCACCACGCAATCAACAACAAAGTCAACACCAACAACTACTGTATGTCCTGCAACTATTCCTGTACCGGACAATTGCCACGCTTTAGTTGCTGATGGCAGAAATCAACGTTAGTAAAAATATAAAATAGAGGACATGTTTCGCCGCTACAGAGCATTTATTCACTTCAAAATGCATTTAACAGTATAAACGTGTCCAAGGTCAAACGGCGTTGTTGTTAAGAACGACAATTAAATCATATTTTATTCAGGCGGTACACATGGAATATATTACATGATGGGCAATGTTGTTTATACACATAACTGTGCCCATGTTTGGCATTTAAAGACCGTGGGCCGACCAGAAATGTGGATATACAAAAATGACGACAATAACTGGGTCATCGCCAAGAGTTTTACTGATTCACCAATTTTCCACACAGCTAGGGTTGTCAAATTACAAATCTAATTTTTATTACGCAGTATCACCTGAATTAAACCTTTTAAAGCCAACTATTAGTCTGATAGAAATGAAAATTGGTAAAGTTTCCGACAAATATCGCGATATATCGGTGAGATAAGGCAAAACAGTTTGCACTCTGTTGTGGTAGAAATACTGCGTAATAACGTAATACAAATTTTAATGACCTCCTACGCTTTTATGTAAACACTATTTACATGTATAATATACATTGTATATATACATGTTACATTTACAAGGTACTTATCTTTCGGTTTTTCATACGATACTGAGAAAATAGCGTCGCAGCTTGCGACTGGCAGGGGTATACCGTATCGATTTTTTCGATAATTTTCTATGATAATTTGGTCTTCGAAAACCCTACCTACTGCTTACACAACCGATTGTCCCGCTGATGAGGGAAACTGGATTCAAGACAACGGTATGGAGAATCAGCCAACTGCGTTCAACGTTATTCGAAATCCAACGGAACTACCAGTTGATTGCGACGTGATAGAGGTTAAGGGAACTAAAGTCGGTTTAAGTAATAGTGGCGGAAAATACTATATAGATACAGATATGAACCAATTTGATGCGCCCGTTTGGAAAATGGTTGATGGTGATATTTCGAGGAATTGTTTTGAAATTTCGATTTGTGCTTCTGCTCACTAAAAACACAGCCTCATTATGGCAAATACAGCAATTTCCGAAACCTAAAAATGACGAAAACTAAAACGACAACAACTGAAAACGGTAAAGAAAGTCAGAAACGTTTCTTTTTCGATTTCCCCATTTGTTGTTTTCATGATTCGCCAGTTTCTATATTCAACTGAATTAGGCTGTGCCTTTTACAAGATTTCCGTGTGATATTTTTGATTCTCTTTCATTTCCGTCAGTAAAAGCTTGAAAGTTATGCTGGGAATACAAAAATCAAGGGCCTGCCTAAATAGAAGTGGGCAAATCGAAAAAAATTCTACAAACAAACTGTTATTGTCAACTTGTAGAGCTCGTGAAACTGAGTTGAAATGATTGCCGAAGTCGAAACTTGGCCTAACAGTTTTTTTTTTCGATTTGCCCACTTCTACTATATGATATAGTCTATGATATAGTCTATATCTGTCAATCTGAAAATATGGCATAATCTGGTATAAGCACTTTGAGCAAGTTGTCGATGAAAATTATTTTCATACGCGTATTATTCTAAACAAAACTCAGACACATTTATCTTCACGGAAGTAACATGTGGATGATTCATGAACAATCTGAAGGAGGAGCTACCTTTATTTTCCATTTACGTCATGCAGCACAATTTGGAAACTGTCCGGGAAGAGAAGAAACAGCATGGAAATATCTTGATGGTACCAGTGTCTTAACAGCTACGCCTGAAGAAATTTCTGTGACCGTTATGGCCAGTTCAACAACAACTCAACCAACCACGTCAACAACAACGGCTTCAACAACAAAATCAACAACAACAGCATCAACGCAGTCAACAACGACCGGCGTGCCAACGACAACTACAAGTATTTTAATTCAACTTACAAACTTTTCAATTTTTCGCACTGGGGATCTATAAAAAATATTTCAAAATATTACTATTCAAAATTTCAATTAAAATTTGTTATACATGGTGGATTCGTTTGGGAGAACGTTCAATTAATGAACTACTACCTGAAATCATTATCACTTTTCCGATATAGCATTACATAGTTTTCGTTTGTTTTCAAGTTCTCTCAAAAAATCTGGTTAACCATGAGTAACTTATATTATCAATTATCTATTATATCAAAAATTATTATATTATTATTAAATTATTATATTATAATAATTCAAAAGTATATCATCGGTATATAACCATTTAACTGACAGAAACACTTTGTAATATTCCAGGCTCACCTCGTGCCTCTGTCGGTCATAAATATATGATTATGTTGTATTATATTTGTAGTAATAGTATATTAATTTATTATCATATTAAAAATTATAATTTATGTTTTCTGAAAAAAAATGATTTTTATACAAAAATCTGACAGGTTTATTATGTTGCCGTTGTTTCAAGACTGTTGCCAAACCGCTACCGTGGAAAGCTGTATATTATGGTCATCTTGTGTGGTTCGCCATTTAACTTTTAAACCATTGGAACGGGTTAGACTTACCGGGTTTCTAAACAGGTTAGTCATCCATTTCTTACATTAGATGGAACATATATCTTGATTAATTTAGCAATTTTAGCTATTGAATAATTCAAAGGACGAACGCTTCACCGATGAATAAAAGCTAAAGCGTCAAATACGAAAAACACAGAATGGAAAACTTCGTCAGAAAATAAAGAAAACAGAGTATTGGACTATGACTGAAGCAAAACACGTTCTTAATCAAATTGAACACTTTGAAAAGCTTATCAAAAGCAAAAATGATTCTGTGAATTTGAGAGGTTTTGACGATTTCAAGCAGTCAATATATCGAGAACTGAATACATCGAAGATAATCGAGCACATCGAGCTTATCGATTTTCATATAAGAAAAGACGATCAAAATATCTTAACTGTTGGATGCTCATGCACAAAATGCTTGGATACGAAACAGAAGTAATTCAACGGGTTCCAGAAAAAACTTTTTTATAGATGAAATTCTGACAAATTTCTTGTGCATGAAATAAACTATCGCTTATTATTCCAACATTAACTTTGAAGTCTTAAGTTAAGTCTATTCAAACTGTTCAACGCTTAACTTTTAGTTTTTTTTATAAATATTTACCTTACGTAGTTCAAAACTCTTTGAGTTTAGTTTGTACACAACATGACTGACCGGTCCTTAAGAGAAAAAAAAATAAGCCATGACCACCAAATTTTTTCAAAAAAAACTGTTTTGGCCAAAATGTTCGTCTTGAAAAGTTAGCTTTTAAGATTTTTGAAAAATCAAGGTCAAGTTCAACGAGTCACGTGATAAATTTGATTAGAGGCCTCCAAATGGGCCATTTTTNCACGAATTTACCTGATCAAGGCTCGTTAAAGCGATTTTTAGGAAAATGTATCCGTAATATACGGTACATAGTATATTTTATGTTTTCCCCTTATTCCTTTTGTGATTCGGATTAATCAAAGAAATGAAACCGACAAAAGGAATAAGGCGCTTCCTCGCCAAAGTGAAAAAATCTTATTTTTTTCATTTTTTTGTAAAATCAATCAAATGTCTCTTAAAACTTGCCTTCATTTTTGTTGAATTCTAAAATTTTAAAACAGTACACATTTTTACTTTTTCGGACTCACATATATAAAAATAAATCAATTTTTAAATTTTATATTCAAATATTCTCTGGACATTTATTGGCATTGAGATACCCTGCATTGAGATACACGCATTGAGATACACGCATTGAGATACACGCATATTCAGTAAGTAAAGCCCCCGCGACCCGATTACAAAAAGTCAGGAAGTTTCCATATCATTTTCTTGTAGCCTTCTGGTAGTATTTTGTAGTTTTTCTTCGCATGAGACATTGTCAGATGGTCATTTTTGACCTTGCCTGTAATAATTTACCCTGTGAAAGGCTCCTAAAGTATTTTTTCAAAATGTCGTCAGGGAAATTCCATAGGATTCTGCCATAAGAGTTCTGAAGGTGATATCAAAAATTTGAGAAAACGCTAAGCTGCAAATCAACTGAACTTTCGTTTGAGCCAAAAAAAANAAGGCTCGTTAAAGCGATTTTTAGGAAAAGTCAGGAAGTTTCCATATCATTTTCTTGTAGCCATCTGGTAGTATTTTGTAGTTTTTCTTCGCATGAGACATTGTCAGATGGTCATTTTTGACCTTGCCTGTAATAATTTACCCTGTGAAAGGCTCCTAAAGTATTTTTTCAAAATGTCGTCAGGGAAATTCCATAGGATTCTGCCATAAAAATGGCCCATTTGGAGGCCTCTAATCAAATTTATCACGTGACTCGTTGAACTTGACCTTGATTTTTCAAAAATCTTAAAAGCTAACTTTTCAAGACGAACATTTTGGCCAAAACAGTTTTCTTTTGAAAAAATTTGGTGGTCATGGCTTATTTTTTTTCTCTTACTGTAGATGGCAACGTAATTTTTGTAAATTCACCATATGAGATAATTTCCATATATTTTTATTGAAAACCTGTATAATTTATATTATATAAAACAAGTAAGTAATCTTTTAACAAGTCTATTTGCAGTTTAACGTCAGGTTTTAAAAAAATCGACTCCCATTAATAATGGGCCATTATTGCTTAAATCTCCAGAAAAAAATACGAGCTATCAACACGCAACCGTTTTCCGATGTGGATGGTTTTTTCGCACCGGATATTTTTCTTCGCGCTTGACGGAAGCCGTTCATTGAGATGTTTTCGACTCGGGTTCTACTGCTACTCGTTTAAATTTACATGCCGCATGACATGTGTCACTCGCATACAAACGTTTATCGGCTTTCACTTGCTTCTTGACCAAGGTAAAAACGGCCATTTAGGGCGTCCCACTACCGGCGCTAACTTCTGCGGGGCCTGTCCTTGCCAAGGTCTGGTTCTCGAGACTAAAATTAGGCCCAGGGTAAGGCGCATAGGTGTACAGTAAACTTGTAGCCAAGCGTAACTTATCCTAGCGCTTGTGTGTTTGCCGTTTGAGCAATATTTGGCGTCAGTGTGTGCAGATACACAGGGGGATTTTTTCGAAACCTCCCTTACTTGGCGTTGTCACTTTTTACACTTTGTATCTTACTTGGAGATGAAGGTGGCTTGTTAATTAAATATATTGTATAATTATATACAGTCCCTAATCCCAAAAGGGACGTTATCGGTTCTCGAAAAAAACGTTCCTCAAGGCACAAACGTCAGCGTCCCTCATGGGGTTAATTTGAAGCAAATTTGTATTAAAACGATTTATCAAAATTAACAATTATGTTTATTTTATGTAATAATTATACTTACATTTAAAATATATTTGTATTTGGAGACCCTGATTCAAGTTTACTACGTTACTAAACGCAGCGTAATCTTAGTTGGCGTCGATTTTTTTGATATAAAACATACCCATGAAATTTTCAGATTGCGACCATTTAATCCACAAAAATATCTTTTATTTTGGAATTGGGGAATTGGACAAAGGCATGTTTAGACACTTGCGTATTTGTCAGTCAATCTTGACCAACAGTCAACTAAAATAGGAATTTCCTTGTGTTCAAGCCTCTATAGCCTATCACGTCTCAACGTACTTCAGGAGGATTTTTATAAGGTGATAATAAGGTCTTTCTGACTCTTAGATGATTTTTATCTTAAATATTGCCCAAACTACTGTTTTAAGCTAAATTAACCCAAACATAACATATGTTAATCAGCATTCGATAAAGGTTAGGTTAATGTTGGTTAGCTACGACGTCTGGCAAAATACATCAAATAAAGCTTGCCATGCGTCGTTTTGATCCTATCTTCACATGTTCCACCCCTTAAAACCAATAAATGGAAACTTTTTTCAATTCATTAAAATATTTATTTTAGACATAGAGAAAACGGGCCACAAATGTTCGCTCAATTTTAATTAATGGTCGAATAAAATTGCTGTTTATATCAGGATAAGACTCTTAGCAAGAAATAAACTGTGAATTTTGCTTCTAACCGGAGAATTATTTACTGATCAGATTTTTAACAACACCGAAATATATACACCCCTTGCGCTCTTATCTTGCAACTATCGCATGAAAAAAATCTGCAAAATAACGGAGCCAACGGGAAAATCTGCAAGATAACGGGTGACAATATAACAGCGCAGGGGGTGTACATTATATATAGACTATATAATATATTATATTATATTAACAATTGGTTGAAACGTACTGTCAGCTCTCGTTTTGTCACAAGTTTTTAAAACTATTTTTGTATGTACATTTCATCTTTATTTATTTTTGAATACATAATGT
>SCLG01000003.1:765342-787600 GCA_004367875.1 Oikopleura albicans
TAAGTTGTATTATCAATCCAATCATAAAAATGATATATATTATATATCATTATAGTATTTTTTTGGTCCCAGGCCAAGCAAAGATATTTTAAAATATAATCCTGAGTTAACTGCGTTGAGTTTATTGTTAGTAGACTCCACACTGTGTGAAAACGAAACACCAAATTATGCGTGCTAAAAAACACCGCGTTTTTTTTTCCGAAAAAGTTGTCTTTCCCAACTTATTTACCGAAAAATGTTTTTCGGATAAGAAGCAACCATAACTTTCTCTACGATAAATATTTTCTCTGAACGACCACGGTGCCGAAAACCTATCCGTTTATTAAACCAGTAGTCCTTCAATTTGTGTTTCGAATTTAACTTCGATGTAAATGTGAAAATCAACATGTAAAAAAGTATTTTGACGAAAATCTTGTTAAATCTTTAAGGAGGTGAGTGACCCTCTGTGTACTAATATGTCATGCCACAAAAGTGATCGTAAAAGATGTTGTAGACTGTGAATTTCAATGAACTTTTTTGGAACATACTAACGAAACTCCCGCGCATCAGCTAATTTGTTTTACCGAAGCAAAACTATCACCATAGGCCGCCCACACAGCCATGAACTTTGCTAGAAATCAAATCGGATATTGGATCTAGTTTTACAATTTTGATGCTATTGAGTTGTTTATTGTTTTAAAAGATTTGTTTTAACAAGGAGCACAAAACTGTTGACTTCGATTTTTGAAAAAATGTCTGATAAAAAAAATAATCGCNTCGAAATTTTCTAGATTTACAATTCCAAATGAACTTGGAAGGACTTTATTATAATCAGCAAGCCTTAGTCAACTGATAAAACGACCAAAAATATTTCTAAGGGTCATTTTCCTGATTTTCACTTTTATTTGTAAACAACGGGTCACTCACCTCCTTAAATTAAATAGGGGCTTTGTCGATTATACCGTTTCAAATCTGTTAAAACATTCGTGCCGAATTACTGTTAAAACTCCCAAAAGTTTGAAGCGTTCGAACTTCGAACACAAATTTTATTCATCTAAGTTTGTTTTTCGAGCAATATTTGGATGATTTCTTGGTGGATCATCGCAATTTATAAATTTACATGCAGCGTATTTTACGTCATCCTGAGTACAGCAGAGAAAACTAAATTGACTTGAAATTCTATTGAACACAAAATAAGCTTCTTTGTGGTTACAATCGCGATAAACGTGGTAAACCAGTACACCGAAAATGATCATCTTCGTCTGCCCAAAGGAAGTATCATACTCACACATAAAGGCTGAGTCGCCGTCGCAAAACGGTATTTCTAAATATATCACGGTACGTATATATATACAGGGTGCGCTTAATACGGATCTGCTTATTGTTGTATAGTGTCAAATGAAGGTTATGAAACCGGTTAAAAATTGGTTTGAATTGGGCGAAGTAAAAATCAAATAACGTTTATTATTGATAATGCTTTAACATGAATTCTCGGCGTTTTGTTCTCAATCGGATTTTCTAGATAGGTAGATTGCAGTTTGTCCCACAAAAATGATCGAGCACAAATTTGCAATATACACCAATTTACGAGTAATCTTAACAAAAAAGAGCCCAAAAGTGCTTAGATAATTGAATTTTGTTAACTGCTGCGCGCCCGGATTTACTACCCCGTGGCGCGCCCGAATGCGCCTTTTGGCGCACTTTTTCGTCTCTTCTCTTTAGATACCATGAAAAATTTTTTTGTGTGTTTATTTACTAGTCTGTTTATGACATCGAGTCTGGCTTATATTTAGTGCCAATAGAATGCGGTCACGTGGTTTTTTTGTTATTCTCAGACTGAAAAGACTCACAATTCAATTTTCTCATAATTATTATGACCTGAATGGAACAGGAAATTTTTTTCGCTGATGAACCCCGCCTCGGTAAAATGAAAATGACGGTGATCTGGATGATGTCCATATAGAGATAAATGCAATTGATGACATTCTCTTTGAAAATTTTGCTATTTTTGACCATTTTTAGGCAAATTTGAAAAAAAACCGGTTTTTTCAAAATCCACCGGTAATTTTGAAAATTTGATTTCAGATTCGAATTCTCCGCACAAAACTGCTTCTAAAACATTTTTGTTTTATTCAGTTACTACCACGTGATCACTTTAAGGTGCAAACCTATAAAAAAGCTTCAAAACCCCATAAAACCCATATTTTTCATATTTTTCAAAAATTTGCACACAGTCTCTGCGCTTATATGTGGGAAGTCTGTATATGAATTTTCAGTTTTATACCACCGACTTTGCGCAAACGGCATGTAAAACAAAGTCTCAAGGGTCTCATGAAACATCATACTGTTGAACCAGTCACATTTTTGTTGACGAAAATTAATAAACTTGTTATCAAATTACGCACAATGAGTCAATTATTAAAATAAAAGGAGCCGATACAGAATACCTCAACCCGTTGAGAAATGAGAGAGAAAAAAGTGAAAAAGTGCGCCAAAAGGCGCATTCGGGCGCGCAGCAGTTAAGATAATTGGGTAGGGCCTAGGCGGAAACGGCTAAAAACTGACTCACCCTAACATGTTAGTTAAAAAAATCTATTTTCCGTGCAAAAATAATGCAATCTGCCTATATACAGTAGAAAATTTGAAACAAAAAATGCCGGAAGTCAGTTTTAATTAAAAAATGATATTATACCGGGATCCAACCAGAACTGTTACATATTTGTACGCCTAAACAATGGTAAATGTATAACAGTAGAGGTCAGTGGAGGGCTCGGCAACAGCCAGCTGGCCTTCCCAGTTCGAGTAAACTGCCCTTGCCTCATTTTTTTTGACTTATACCGACCCCTGGGTCAGTGTATCTCTGTACCGTAATCAATGGCTCTTCCGCAGAACTGAGACTGATAGTCGATTCTTCCTTTTGCTGTCCATATTTCTTCACATTGCCAATTTGGGATGTATTCCGACTTTGTTTGGTACATTTGATTTTCATTTACGCTGCTTTTGGTTTATATTCATTCCTGACTAATTTAACAAATGCCAAAAGTAAGGTCTGTAAAACAGCCTTACCATATTTTAATCGTCAGATTATGAATATATCAGGGTTAATTAAGAGCTGAGAAAAAATAAAAATCCTCATCTCATTTTTTCTTAAGGAGGGGTCCGTCATGTTGTTTACAAACTTAACGTTTGGGAAAAACGCTTTTTTAGCACGTTATATTGAAACTATTGAATTATTTTCCCTCTGGATCAATAAAACACCGCTTCCGGCATCTCATGGAAATATTTTTGATGACATTGTTCATAGCACCGATCGCGTATTGGGTCATGAACTTGACAAAAACTCAAACTTCACGCTTGAATACCACCAACANAAAATTTTCGAAATATTTTTTTTTCTAATTCGCCGAAAGTAGGCTTAAAAGAAAGCCCTTGATTCACTGATTCCGAATATAAAAAAATAATTTAGCAGAAACAACTTTTTAGTCAAATATAGGCCTTAAAAACCGTTTTTTAGAAAATCTTCCGATAGTCCTACAGGGCTTTGGAGAAAAAAATATAAAAAAACTAATATCACAGTCGGTTCCTTGATGTCTGGAACCCTTTTGTACAAATTTTTAGCGCAATTGGAGAAACCGGTAATTTCAACCGGTTTTTTACCGGACTTCCGGTTGGTAAAAATGCTCGACGATACCGTCAATGTTATTTTCTCGAAAAGTTGAGGGGGGGTCAGCGGTATCCGTTTCGCCCTACGGGGCCTCCTTATGCCTTAAACCGCCGAAAAAAGGGCCTTGTGTGACTAAAAGGCACACGGTGCCCCCTGGGAGCTAATTTTCTTTTAAGAGTGTTTAAGAGTTAATTTTCGTTTAGAGTTAAGAGTTAATCTCGAACCAAACTTTTTGATCGCGTTTACTCTTGAAAAGTAGATGTCAGAAATAAAATATAATAAGATCAACAAACTTGTTCCTAACTAAAAAAACTTGTTTTAGTGACTGTCAATAAAAATCACAAAAAAATACATGTACATGTATATTCTCGACAATTTGAATTGTGGAACAAACCTTGATATAATCTGAAAAGCCGCACTCAAGGCCTCAAAAATAAAAAATAAATCCCCAAAAAAGCGTCACTCAAGGCATCAGGGACTGTATATGTTATTTAAACCTATCCCAACCATCCAACAATGTTTGGGGATTGGATCTTCTGGCGTCATATCGGGGTCTGGCAAGCACGCTGGAATTGCCTTCCACATTTTTGTTTCTGTTTTCACGACCATTAGATCATTGTGCTGATAACGTTTGTAATTCACAGTGGTATTATAGGAAGCTTAAGAAAAAGTCAGATGTCCTTCAAATTGACCTAAAAATCGTTAAAACTACGGAAAGGCAGTTTGACAAATAAACCGCTTTCCTCACTGAGAAACATTTTGATTATGAAATCCATTATTATTTGAACCTCAAGTATTGAAGATTGGCTGAGGGAGATCTACTTATCATAAGGTTGATATTTGTTGTGTGTTAAAGTCAAACCTTTTGGAAAGAAATGTTTAATCCCAAGAGCTGTTTCAAATTGTAAGCGCTTCTGGTTTCGGGCATCTTCTGTAACGCGTGTGTTAACATAGTCGAAAACTTTGTCAAGGTTTTAAATTTACCGCTAAAGCAGAAAAACGAAACTTAGATACNTTTTTTAAATAGACGCTGTTCAAAATCAAAAACGTCCATATAAAACAGGGTGAGGTAATATAGATGCTAAGCCGTTTTTTGGTGACTTATATTCGGTCAGCGCACTCGCGAACCAAAAACCATGTAGTAAGAACTGTAAAAGGAGTTAATTTGGTATCAACGCGACATTCTGAGTTCCAACTCGTGTTATACCCTATGTAAGTTATATGTAATTTTTGATATATTTGTAACCATCCCTAGATTATCGAGCCCAGATTTTCTATGAGTTTGGATGCACGAGGCCCTTGTGAAAATCGTATTTTGATCGAGCACTATTCCAATACAGTCCCGAATTTTTGAAGTGCCAAGCGAGCTGGCTGAACTTTAAATAAAATTATCAGTTAAAATGAACCGTTTCGACTTTTTTTTAATTTAACTCTACTTAGCCGATTTGTCATTCAATTGACAAACCGATGTCTTTGCTTACTGTGTCTCAGTGGTACACGATATTTGCAAACGAAGACAAAAATACGACTATTTAAGTCAAAAGTCAATTTTTGATAGCTTACCCCTGTGTGGTATTGTATGCCTTTAACTCGTACGGTCACGCTAAAGTTGCCAATTTTAGCCATAAAATCGTGTTATTTTTATTCAGCGCCCAGCCATGGCAGAATAGTACGCCCAATAAACAAACTGCAAAAATATAATTATGTCTCAACTCCTTGGTAACAACGCGAAAAATTAAAATTGGTATTAACTTCTTATATTTTAACTCTCAGGGCACATTCAAGTATATCCATTTGGGCAAAAATTAGGATGAAAATTAGCTTGTTTGGTCTTTATTTTGATAGTATAGCAAAACGGACACGTTTTTTACAGTTTTGAAATACTCTTTTGCGAAAAAACGACTCTAAGAGAAGCGTCTCTAATGGGAGTATGGGCTGTAATTAAAAATTACAAATTGGATAAACAAACTGAATAACGGTCAGTTCAAACATTAATCACGTGCTGGAGTAATATTTGATCATACTACCTTGCACAGGTGCCATCTTCCATTGGTGCGCGCCTGAATCGGCGATTTTATTAGGAAATTCTTTTTGGTGATTTTAAACTTTTTATTTTAAAATCTGTTTTTTATAAGTTAAAATTAATTCTGAAAAAAAATCAGCTTCCAATAAAATTTATTGGTTGTATATTTGTTTTTATTCTAGTGCAAATCGTTACTATCTTCAAATAGATAAAAATTAATTTTCAAAAAATTATTTTGGAGCGTCGGCTAAGTAGAGTTAAAGTGGGCAGAGACATACGCAGAATACAATTTTGAATCCCGGTAGAAGATAGACTACATGTAGCAGAGCGGTGGAGAACGCGAACTAACAATCGTTTTTAACACTTTTTAACCCGAAGGGAAACGATATGTGTCATACCATTTAACACCAATCGAACTCCCACATGTTAAAGAAATAACGGAAACAATCATTTTCCATTTTTCGAAAGACGATGTTCGTGAATCGTTTTGAGAACTGTAATCCATTTCTGCATTAAATCCACAATAATAATAACCATATAATTCTTTGGCTTGGCCTGGCCAAGGTAACCAATCCGCCGTCGTTGAGTGAATTGTACTTGTTTCTATTTTAACAACGTTCGAATCCTCTGACTAAACTTAAAAATCAAATGAAAACTGAATGGAAACTGATGGAAACTGATGGAAACTGATGGAAAGCTCCAAAAATATGAGAATTTTGTTGTACACGAAAATACAACATATAAATTAGGTAAGACTTTCAATCCATGTGCCTGGTGAGAAATAGTGACTTTATAATACGAGTCTTACACAGATTATACAGATAATTTCAATGGTAATTCTATGGACCATTATAGTATAATATAGATTATAAAACTTTAAAACCCTTGGGCCATAATTTATGGCCCATAAGTTTTGAACGATTTTTTTTCGAAAACGTCAACGTGTACCCGGTACACTGTACCGCGGTATACCGGTATTATTATTTAGTAATAGTTGTTTTCAATTTTTGAGTTTGATATTGAAATAATTGAAAAAAAAAATTGCGTATATTTACTAAAACTTACCTCAATTTTGCCGTCATCCACGTTTTTGGCAATTAAATGAATAATTATAATTCCTACAATTACCAAACACTTAAAGTTAGATTTAGAATTAGAATATTTAACTGACGCCGTGGCGCCGTTATAGACTACCGGTATAAATTATACTATAATTATTATAGGCTATAACTTATAGGTTATAACTTATAGCTCGGCACACATTTACTGTGTTAGCAATCCTAATTTAGCATAATGCATTTTGTACTCAGGTAAAGTAATTGATTTCCAACCAAGTTTTTCTGAACATCGGAGAACTATTAGTTAGAACTTAAAGTTAAAAACTCAGTACAGTCCTTATTCCCTTTTCGGACGTTTTCGGTTCTCAAAAATGGCGTCCGAAAAAGAGCATCGTCACAAAAAGGATTATTTTTTACTATAATGACCCCATTTTGGCCAAAAAAGCGTCCGAAAAAGGAGCAATCGCCCGAAAAAGGAGTATAATATATTATACTGTATATTATTTATATATCTAAACCGATTTCACAAAATTGACGAGGTGACAATAATTTTGCGATACGACGGACGAGTATACTTTTTTGCTTTTTTGTTCAACTTTTTTCGGTCTAATTTCTCGCCAGTGGCCGCCATCAAAAATATATTTGTTTTAGTATTTTGTAACTCTCTTTTCAGTACCGAAAAAGTTGTACTTTATAACAATAAGTTGATTAGCTCAAAACATCTAGAAAACTTCCATCATTTTGTTATTACAAATAAATATTTCGCTAATATATTGACTAAGTTTATTGACCAATAATTTGCTACATACCACTCACAGAGCGTTGAACTTGACAAAAATCGAAATTTCAAAAAAGAACTTGACTTACACTTTTCAAGATATTTGATTCGTTTCATCTGTAAATGTAGCGTATCTATAAAGCGCACACTCATACTATTGAAATTTTTGAAATAAGGTCTGAGAAAAAATATATCGGCAAAAATCGTCAAAAAGATGGTGATCACTGAAGTTTTTTGACCTTTATTATGACATCAAAAAATCGAAATTCCAAAATCCGAGAAGACATATTTGTGCGTATTCGTTGAAAGTTACTTTTATAAATAATATTGTATAAATTGTATAACGCCTTTTTAAGTGTTGAATTTTATAAGAAACTAAAAACCGTCAGAATTTTCTAAAATTATAAGGTCAAATTATTTAGTTTAGTCTTAGTTACGGTTAATAGCCCTAAACTAATGGCAGAACCAAACAAGTGTTATACTTTAAGCTATTTTAAGATTTCCGTTTTAGTTTGTACACAACGCCTATATATATGTAACCTCTTTATTTGTGAGGTGTTTTTCCGAAACATCTTTCTGGAAAGATATTTTGATGCCGCGACATCAAAATGCCCGTCTACGAGTTAATTGATCAGCGGACACATGTATGTCGTTTGATTTTCGGTGTCGGTTAATTTTCCCGGTTTCAATCATGAACAATTAAGCAACCGCGGTAACACAAAACAAATACGAGTTAGAATATTATGCTTTGAGTTGATTACAATCGCCGATGGTTAGAGCAACACCACGCGGTTGCTTTAATACTTTTTAAATTATATAAAAGACGATTTTTTCGTGTTACAAAAAAATATATCAATAAAAGAAATAAATATAATTGAAAAAAAATGAGTTTATTTGCTAGTAAAAAAATCACCATAAATGGCAAAGAAACGTATCGAGTGGATTATGACATAAACGGAGCTATACCTGAAAACGACAATCCCGCATTTGACACACATAATATGACCGTGGTTCAGACCGAAATAAAAGAACATCAAGAAATTGAAAAATGCTACAGTCGTGAAATTTTGGAAACCGATGAATTAATCGATACAAAAATAAAAACTCGTGAGGAAATCATTTCTATTCCAATCCTACGGGTTAAGGCCGAGCCATTGATTCTTAATAAATACATTCGAATTGTCATTCGTCGACCTCACCTTTCTGCTGATTTCCACAAGCAAACGAGGATTCATCCAGAGGAAAAATACTACAGCGTTGACGGGTTAAACAAACAAATTGAAGAACTTGAGCAACACATGACAATATTAAAACACAGCAAGCAGGTGTGCTCTAGCTGGCTAATTAAATTAGAAATTGAAATGCAAGAACTGGAAATGGATTTTTCGAAAGCCGAGGAATTAGCCCGTGAAAATGCAGATGAACTCCTAGCAGAAGAACTTAAACCGAAACCAGAACGAAAACGGAAGAAAAAGACGAAACAGTCAACCAAGGCCAAGAAATTACGAACAACGCGTAATACAAAACGAAACAAACAAGAGAACGTTGCTGATGCAAAATAAAAAACCCGTATATCATATAATTTATATGGTATAACTTATACGGTATAAGTTATACCATATAAATTATATGATATAACTTATACCGTATAAGTTATACCCCATAAAAAATTTGAATTATTTTTCAATTGGTTTTTAAATTGTGCATTAAAACAGTCTGTATTTTTACACTTCTTGAATAAAATCATAAAATACTACTGAACAGTATCATTTACAAAAGGGAATTTGCCGGCCATTTGTTAGAAGATTTTTGTCGATTGTTAAAAGTGTAGTTTATTTTTCATCGGAAATGGTTTGGCCGCAAACTATTTATACATATATTCACAATATTTTTACAAAAAAAAATACCAAAATCCGCAACTGAAGCTACTGAAATGTGAAACCTTCTACATTCCGAAAGCTTTTATTTAAGTGATTGCTTAATGAGTCAGGTCGTCAGGAAAACAGTTATCTCATATGAATCATATCATATAATATGATATAAAATCAGATTATACGTTTAGTATGCTGCATACTGTATGCATTATTCAAAAGGTTTTGGGAAAAAAATTTTTGGAAATTTTTTTCGAATTTTTTTTTTTCGGTTTTTCTATACACCAGTTTTACAGTTATCTTTCGCAAACCATCGCGAAAATGACGAAAGATAACTGAAAATAGGCAGACAAATGAAAGATAAGTGTACATTGTGTAGCCGTATGGTTGAAATTGCGTAGGCGATGAAAGATAACTGCAAATAGGCATTACGTAACGTGCGCTTATTGCGCAATACGTGTTTTTTGTACAAAATGAAAGATAACTGTACAAAAAAAACAAATAGGCATTACGTAACTCGAAAGTATTGCGAAATACGTGTTGTTTTTGTACGAAATGAAAGATAACTGAAAATAGGCGTTACGTAATCATTGGAGTCTAACGCCATTGTAACAAAACAAACTGTTTTTAATTAATTCTAGAGCAATTTATTGTTTTTTTTTNTTTTTTTTTAGATTAAATTATGTGTTCGTACGCTCCTGATCATCCTTTTTTCTTAAAAATGCTACGAAATGCCGGCTTCAAAATACTCCTTTACTGTGAAAAATGCTTCAAAAAAATACGTAGGCGGATTTTTTTGGAAAAATGATGAAAGATAACTGCAAATGAAAGATAACTGAAAATAGGTAGTTTGAAAATTTTTGCTAAAACGACGAAAAATAAGTGAAAATAGGCTCAAAAATGAAAGATAACTGTACGAAAGATAACTGTACAACTGGTGTATAAGATTGACAATTTTTTAACCTTGGAAAATGACCTGACTCACCCTATAATGGCCTACTTAATAATCCTATAACATCTTACTTATCACTAAGAAGGCTCGGGAAAAAAAATCGTAACTTTTTTTTAATTAAAAATAGCATTCTCTGAGTTCAAGAACAAAAAAAAATCTCGAATAAAAAAAATGTCTTCCAGTAAAAGTCCTCCGTGCGATGTCTAGGGCGGAGAGTGGAGGAGGCGCATTATCTCTTCCCAACGTTGAAGTCGCCTCAAATGGCTATTCTAACTGTTATTCGCCCCTTGCTGCACTTTACTGACTTTGCTAACCTGGCCCAGCCCTGTTCGTTAAGCCCTGGCCTCGACGCGCGCGGGTGATAAGCCGAAATGCACATTTATGTTGCTAAAACGTTTATAATCAGTCTATAAGCTGGCCGTGCGTCACCCAACCCGCGCGCGCGCCCATTGGACGCTCGCGCTGCGCCTCGCGCTCATTGGCTACTGAAAGTTGCGAGTTACATGATACCTCTCCGGCAGTCAACGAGAAACTTAAAAATCTCTCGTCTAGATACATAGTGAAGACGCCTCGTTAACAATTTCCCGAGTAAGTTTCGTATCTCAAGAAGGAAGAAAAAAAAAGCTGAGAGGCAACCAGAAAAGAGGCTCTGAGAAAATAAAAGAGAAAGAGAAGACCTCAACATACTCAACGTAAGAGATCGTAATTAGGGTCCTCCTATCCAACGAAAAACACAAAAAAAATACGCAGAAGACGCAGCAGAAGGAAGAAGAAAACTAGGGTTACCTAAGGAAACTCCCTTATTGTGGATGGGTACTGTTTATTGAAGTTTGAAGAACACACCAAAATAAAATCTGTAATGTCCGTGATTGAGGGGCAAAATGATCTAGATTTCGTAATACCATCCCAGGTCGAGGAGAATGACCTGGCCAATCAGCTCGAGAATAACACCGTACAGGCCCAGGCTCACCAAACTCTGGCTGACCAATTCCCCAAAATTAAGTTTTTTTAGGCACCGTCTGAATCGATACTTTTTTCTTTCGGGCCAAAGGGTTATGTGTCGAATTTTTCCCCTTATGAGCAATGTAATTGGTCGGAAGTGGAAAATTTTTGGCAGATTACGCGTTTGCCCAGAAAGTAAAGGACCGATTCAGACGGTACCGTTTTTGGCCCATAATATACCCTTTAGGGTTTGAATTTTTTTTTTCAAAATCTCGTGAAAAATTATACAAAACGAATAATCTGATTTTTTTCATATCATATGGGATACCTGTTTTCCTGACGACCTGACTCACCATGTATGAAATTTAATTTACGTTGGTTATAAGGTCTTTTTAATGTCATAAGATCCTTTTAGCCGTGACCTTATAAGGTATAACCAAACCCTGTCGTTAAATTCAAAATATTATCGTCAGAATCGGTTAATTGGCAAATAAAAATATATTAAAACAAGCCACATTGGTATCAATTTTAGATACCTCATCACATTGGTCACAAAATTATATCATTTTTCAAATTTTTTTTTGGATTTTCAGTTTGGATAGCCATCATTTAGGTCTATCAGGCTGATACCAACGGCACTGAGGAGTATGATGAATTGCGGGATGTAATTAATGATGATGAGGCGATTTGGAATGCGCCGACCACGTCCCCGGTCGGCACCGGTCAAACCGCCTCGGTGGTCAAAACAAACCAAAAAACGGTTTATACTACAACGGTGGTTGAGCAAGTGCCCGTATCCGCAACGCACATTGTCTCGCTGCCGGCGCGACAACCGGCAAAAAAGCGCAAGGCGGCGCGGCCCACCTATGTCGGAGATCGAAAGGGAAATCGCGGCTCACAGGAGTTATCATTTTCGTGTGATCAATGCTCGCTCACTTTTCGTGATCCCCAACAGGCCGTCAAACATATCTCAGAGAGACATATGGCACAAATGCCAAGCAATGAGGGCCATTTGGATGATTTGGAATTACATGAAAGCCAAGTACTTGTAAGTCGCTCACCGAATTTTTATCGTCTATCCACTTCGGGCGCTACTGGTTAAAGTAATCTGGATTTTGACTCATATATATATGTATATACTTTGCTATTTTTGATAATTCGCTTATTAAATATAAGAGACAGCTTTCTGGGATATACATATGGTCATAAGGTACAATAATCTATTTACATCTACTTATAATAGTAGTCTTACAGAAGTTTTTGGAGACGTTTAAATATGTTTAATATGATTAAAAATAAATTAAAAAGCGTGTTTCATTTTTTTGGATTAAACATTTTTTGATGAAACAGATAAAATTTGGTATTTCAACAACTGTTTGAAGTTTAAAAGGAACAATTGCGTTTTATTTCTGTCTTTTAAATCCATTTTAAGCCGAAGCGTAAATTTCTGTGTGGCATGCTCTTAACTGATTCATAGGCAAATTTTAAGGAGTTTTTGGGATAAATAATTTTGAGAAAAGACACTGTTTTAAGACTATGAGCAAGCGTACCGAAACTTATATATCCACTCTTCGAAAAATTAAGGCATGTTTGGATTTTTATTATTTCAGAACAGCGCTCTTTCGAACATTGTGAGCGGAAATCGAATTGTGACCACTGCCAATGGAGAGGACGTATTATTGCAAATGGAAGAAATGCCACATTCCCGCGCAATAACAGTCTCTGAGGATCAATTAAATCAAATTCGATACGAAACGGAAATTATTCCCGTTGCCCCTTCGCCTCGTGGCCCTTCCAATTCGAGCCAAATGACAAAAGTCACAACCAAAAACGATTATAACTCTCGAGCGCTATCACAGGTCGTTTTCAGAAAATTAAGGACGGGTATGGCCCTCTGTGTACAAACATAACGTGTCAGAAAAGTGTTCATAACGGGCGTTGCACACGATTAATTTTAATGTACTTTTTTGCAAAATACTCCCCAAAAGTCCTCGGATCAGGTAATTGATTTGATTTGTCTATAAATATTACCACGGGCCACCCACATGGCCGTCAACTTGGCCTAAAATCAAATCGGATATTGGATAAACTTTTACAATTTTGATACTATTGAGTTTTTATTTTCTGTAAAAGGGTTGCTTTGACAAGGCGCACAAAACTGTTATCTCCGATTTTTGAAAAAATGTCTGATAAAAAAAATATTCAAGAAAAACGAAAAAAATGAGCAAATGCGCGACATTCATGACCTTGAAAATTAATGAAAACAAACAGATATCAAAAATCGCCGTAACAGTTNATCTTCACTTTCCTGATTTTTAGATTTTTTTGTAAACAACAAGCCATACCCGTCCTTAAATTTGTTGATTGTTTAGAGGTGATTTTTAGGTCTTAAGAAAAGAGACCTTAAGTCATGATAAAAATCTGATTTTGATCCAGTATTCATATTTAAAATATGACACCTAATTTTATGAGTTTGTTAGGCCTATTGTTTTTTAGGAATTTATTTTTGGGCGTACGCCGTACGTGGTCCTTTACAATCTTAAGTTTACATACCAACGTGCTAAAGTCAGAGTTTTGCAAAAAATATAATATATGTCGACCCAACCCAACCCGAATGGGCCCAAAATGGACCCGCATTATATCCTACTGGACCCAGGCAAAAATAAATTGGATCCAAATGCACCCGACGCGGATTCGAAAATTAGGCAAATTTCTAAAGTAAAATCGGGTCGAATTCTATCCAATTTGGGTATGGTAAAAAATTCCGGCCTATTGCTAAAGTTTTGACTCTAAAAAGCGCTCTTTTGAAAACGTATAACAGCAACAACATGAAGAACAACATCATCAACAACAGCAACAGTTGCATAATGTCATTCGTCAAGTAAAAAAGCCCTCACGCCGCAATCGCAAGCCTAATCTTAAATACGACACCGTGGAGGATGGCGGTAAGCATTTGCGGCTTCAATCAAAAATCAAGTCTAATTTGGGGCGAAACTCTCGCCGAAAACAAACTTTTCAACCAGGTCGAATTGATCCAAACGGGGCCCACATCGGAAATTCGGCCACAGTCGTCACCATTCATAACGAAAATCAAAGTATAATTGCCCAAAATCATGAGCCAATCAACGAGCAGCAGCAGCAGCAACAACAACAGCGTGAAATCATCGAACAACAAGAAAAATTTGAGCGACAAATCGAAAAAAGCCAACAGCAACAAACGGCAATGGTGGACGAGACGGGCCAGGGGTCAGTTGTAGTCCAGGCCGGCATGCATCTTGAAGGTCACCCCCATATGGACTCGGTACAGTTTTCGACTGCCGTTGATGAACATGAACCAACCGACCCAGAAATGGTTATGTTTAAGGTTTGTGTCAGCCTGACGGTTAAACACTAATTTTTTAACACAATTATATGTTTCTAATTTTAGCATAATGTTTCAAGAAAAGGTTTTTCGGGAAAAATACAAAAAAATGTTTTTTTCGGATAATTTCAAAACAGCTCCTCTTTATTCGCCCCTAATGGATTTTTGGAGAACTTTTTATTTCAAAAACCGCGCTGCCGAATTTTTCTGACGTAGAATTGACAATTTTACCTCGAAGGGGGAGTACGTGCACACACTTTTATTGTAAATAGCTAAATCAAATGGTCTACATTTTTGTATGATATATTTGAAAGCATAACTGTAAATTATTCCCATACAGAGATATGTCGCCAAATTAAAGCTATCTTACGAGTTCGAATTTTAGAAAAATATTTGTTTTTGCTTTAGCAGAAAAAGCCCACGTTAAAAAAATCCTTGACTTTATTTGATTCATTCAGTAGCCTTTTTCATCGATACCTAAATGAAAAATTTCAAATTTATGTAGTGCAATAAAAAAAAAGTTGAATTTTCCTAACTTTTGTTTCAGGCGAAAGATAGATCATATTTGTGTGATTTATGTCCATCCGTGTTCACATCAAAAGCGGGACTTTCGGATCACGTTAAAAGTGTTCATCTTGGAGAAAAGCGATTTTCATGTGAAAAATGTGGCAAACAGGTATTTGGATTTGTTTTAAACTCAAATAATAACGATTTTACGTAGTTTTTTCGCAAAAATAAACTCCTTCAACACATGGATGGCCATGCCGAAGAAAAAATGCATGTGTGTCACGTTTGTGGTGAGTGACTTGAAAAGTTTCTTATATTTTTCAATTACTATTTTCTGACCATTTTCAAATTACACAATTTTCTACGAAGAGCTAATTTTAGATTTTCCAGTGACGCTTGATTTTCGGAAAACGAGCTTTATTCAAAATTTAAACATATAAAGGATACGAAAATTACGCCAACTACCTGCTTGAAGTAACATTATTTTTTTATGGCCTACGCACTACCTACCTAAAGTAACAGTTTCACTTTAAGTAGCAGTTTACGAAATTCAAATTAATTTTATCTGATTTGTTTCAAACTGAGAAACAAAAACATGAATCTTTTTTTTTTGATTTGAAACTGACCCCGTTTTTTAAGGAAAACGTTTCCAATTCAAGACGTCACTAGTTCACCACCTGAATTGTCACTCGGATAATCCGCGTTTTAAATGTCAATTTTGTGGTAAAATTCTTTCGGCGCATAAAATGCTGCTCAAGCATTTGGTCAAGCAGCACGGCCAGCATGTTGACGCTGATTTGGTGCCAGTTCATGCCTGTGAGATTTGTGGCTATAAGACCATTTATAAGTCGGACTTGACCAAGCATCGGCGGAAGCATACTGGTGAGAAGCCATATCGATGTCCCATTTGTTTCAAGGAATTCTCAGACAGTTCGATTTTGAGAAGACATGAAGTTGTTCATACTGGTGAAAAACCGTGGAAATGCTATTTATGTGAAAAAGCCTACACACTCAGATCAACCCTAACGAACCATTTCAAAAAGGTAAGAGTTGAATGATTTGTGTCTCTGGACCGTAGGTTGGAGCTTAGACTGTTAAAACCACGTCTAAAATAGATAATGGATACCGTTTTGAATCTTTTATCCAGCGTATAGGGTCTAAAAGGGAATTCGAGGTATTTTTTAAACCATGGACCGACGCAAAGTACTAATCCTGGACCATACAGCGTTAACATGCCGAAACAATCATTATAAATTATAATGTACAAAGATAACGCGTTTTTTAAATCAATTTGCCTTGACGTGGGTTTAGTGTCGGCGGTTGATTGGCTTTTACAGTTTGAAGATCAAATTACTATTACTACGTGTTTGTATATTAGTTATTAATTACAGTCATTCTTTTTTGTCCAACCTACGTTGACGCAAATTGATGTTAAAAACGTGTTATAAGGACGTAACGTAATTATTCAAATTAGACGTTATGCAATTTGTACTTTATACCAATTCAGACGGTGCCATGTATGTACAAGGGGCCAAAGGGACATATTCCTGTTTGGGCGTCCTTTGGCGCTTGACCCTTGAAAAACTGTCCCTTACTTGGCGGGCCCTTATTTAGCGTCCCCTGTATAATTATTATGAACAGTAATGTGAGTTCGAACCGTACAATGAACATCTTGTTTTTAGGCACACAGTACATGGCCGAATCCGATTCCCCAGTGTCCCCAATGTAATAAAACATTTGCGAATCGTGATGAAGTCTTCAAGCACATGAAGGACGTGCACAATACGGATCCAACGCATCTGATGAATTCCTTGAGCAACAACGGTTCCCACGAGAGCTCCCCAACCAGCGGCTCAATCATTGTCGGCGGGAAGTCGGGCACAAATCAGGAAATTATTATTCCGGCCAATGCCAAATCGACCACTTTTCTGCCGAGTGAATTTCAAAAGTTTACGGGGACTGGCGGCAGCTTTCAGATTGTTAATGTTAATGGTGACACAACGGCACCGACTGTGCAAATCATCACTGCCCTCGATGGCCAGACGTTAAATGGCCACCGAGAAGGTGAGGTCACCATCGATGATGAAGGACGGCTGATTGGGGAAGGAGGTCAACAACTGGAGGTATGGTCGAAAATTAAATTCAAAATACCTTAAGGTATCTAAAAAACCTAGAAGAACCCGCCCTAAAATTTTACAACTTGTGTGATAAAAGGGGCACGGCCTTAATTGGGCGAATACAGGTCTAATAAGTATTTTATGGACTATGCAGTTACAGACGCCAGCGCCGTAGGCGCGGAGCGTCTGTAACTGAATTGACGAGCGCGCCTATTGGTTCATGCTTTTTGAGAGGCGCCTACTATTGGCTAGCGTCCTTTAGCCACGCAAACAACTCCCCGCGCTGCTCGTAATAGCAGTTACAGACGCCAGCGCCGTAAAAAATATAACTTATAAGGTCTTAAACTCTTTTTTTAAGATGCATTTAAAGTGCATTTATAATCGACATATTATATACATGTACATGTGTTCCAAATTTGTAAATTTTTATTTCAGGTAGTTTTGTCTGATGCTTCACAAGTCTACACGGATGACTCTCGTGGTAATCGAACACAGGTTTTTATAATTTCATCTCTAGTTTGCTTCATTTTGAGGGTTATAGTTTCGACTCCTTGCTTTGTTCCTGTGCCTAATGAATATCTATAACATTTTGCGGAAATTAATTTGTTTTGAAAATCGTTGATGGTACGATCTCCAAAAAAACTCCAACCGAGTTTTGATTATACCGTCATTTTGTAAAGTAATCGAAGAGACTGTAACTAAAAATTTTCATTTAGCTTTTACCGATAAAAATTAACGATCCGGATCAGCAACGTGTTTTCATCGACCAGGATGGCCGAAAGCTGGGGGTTTATAATGAGAACAGTCACAGTCGAAAGGTACGTTTTTGTTTTCTTAATTCTAGAAATACAGTCCTTGGTTCCATTTATGGAGCATACATGAAGTTTCCTATTATTAGGGAAGTTTTTCTCCATTAGGGGCGTTTTTTGCAAAAAATGTAGCTGTAACCAAAAATGATTCATCCTATTTACGAAAAAAGGCTTATTTAAAAAAAAAGAATTCCTTGACGGGGCTAAAGACTGCACTTACATTGCCCCATTTTTCTTAACGAGAAAAGAATATTTTAAAAAACAACATCATTTGTTTAGGATATTCGCATAAGCAATGGGATAATTCCGTTGAATAATGGCCTTCAAAATTACGAACAGGCCGATTACAAACAGGTAACCTACATCTGATTAAAGCATAACTTTTGTTAAATGTGTATTACTGTAGAATGTCCGAATTAGCGACAATGCCGATGGCTTTAGTCGAATCATTATCGACGAAGCCGACTTTCGAAAACTTGGATTTGAGATGAAACCCGGAAGTGGTATTGCGCATGGGATACAATTTGTAAGTACACATTTTTTACGGGTTATTTTTCGGGTACTTTCTTAAAAGGAATAACCTGAAAAAATAATATGGGATTATAGGGAATTGTTTTGGCGAAATTTTAGAACTCAAAAAGATAGTAAAAAAGGTGAAAAATAAATTCCCAGAAATGTCTGCAGCGAGTTCTAACTTTTTTTTTGAAGGTCCGAAAAAATCCACATTTAAAAAAATCTAGCATTTGGCATAAAAATTTCTTTAATAAATAGGCCCTACAAGCCCGTATTATTGTTTTTACAGGGGTGTTAGTTATAAGGTCAAAAAATGTTTAAAATTATGTCTTTTAAAGCTTTTTTGGATAAAAAACGTTTTCGCAAAGCAACTCAATTATTGACTTTGTATTTTTAGGTCACCTCAGCTCCACCAATGGGTCCCCAAATCGTTTACACCGAGTCCGAGCTCGGTTCCTTAACCTCTAAGAGCCCAAGTACACAAAATATCCCATCCGGCAACTCGGGTTTGATACAAACAGCCACGACGAGTTCGCAGCTGCCCCATGGTGTTCATTTGATTCAAACAGTTCCCGTCACGAATCAAAGTTCGATCAATTAGTTCAATTTCTTCGGATCGTTCTCAAAAACATGTATTTATTTTTAGGTTCATGTTTGCTCGTCCCTGGTGTTTACTCACTGAAAGGTTAAATTGTGAAAACTGCACCCGGGACGCGTTAACTGGCCAAAAGCCACTTTCCGCACTAAAATATGAGCCAAACTACTTTTATGTCGTCTTGGGGATATATAAATAGGAAATTCTTAGAATTTAAAATACATATTTTGAATTGGATTGGACGACATTTAACAAAAAATAATTAAATATTTCAAATATATATATACATATATATATATTCTTTAGGATATATTTATATCCTCTGGGATTTCTGCAGTCTTAAAAAAACTTAAAACGCTTCGATGACCGAAAGAGCTGTATATGAGTTGTAAAATTACATAAAAATTATATTAATGACGCAGTTTGAATTGATGTAATTTCTAATATGAAGAAAGGTGAACTTTTCTAAATTTTGGAATTGAATGACACTGTTGGATTTCATCTTTTCAGGTTGGGTTTTCGATAAAAAACGATTTCTACAAATTCCCCCTTTCGTCATATTAGAACTTAGTCAGTTTATACCCATACAAAATATGTCACATTTTAATATATTTGTGAATCAACACTGTTTTCAGTTTCATTAAATACGGCTTTGAAGTGATTCGTAAAAAGCCTATAAGTATAATCAAATTTGAACTGATTATACATGAGTCTATGCTACAAACTGGCGGGCAAAATTTTGCAAAAAAAAATTAAAAAAAAGCCTGAACCGATATCTAGCAGAATTCGAGGATTCCAAAAAATGTTTACAAATATTGTTTATTTGGCCCACTAGAAAGTTGTCAAAATGACCAAGAATTCTACATTTGTCGTAAAAAATCATTTTCATGATATCTTCACAATTAGACATCTGTAAGTTACATGGACTGTTACTTGCGACAGGGACTTCAACTTCATCCTAAACCATAACCCTAACTTACTATAAGTCTCTAGGACGGTTTAAATCATATGTTACTTGCGTAAGCGCACCGTTACTAGCGACAGGGACCGTATTTCAATAATTCCTCAAAAAATCAAAAAAGGTCACGGAAAATTACAAAAAGTCACGGAAAATCATAAAATATCACGAAAAATGACAAAATTTTCAGGACAACATTCTAGTGGTCCAACAATATTTTTATTCACGTTTTTTTGGAAATCCCCGAATGCAGCTCTATCACCTCAGGTTTTTTTTGCAAAATGTTGCCCGCCAGTTCAATGCCTAGTTTCAATTAACCCGTTCAGAACGCTTTTCCGCCAATCAGGGTTGACACCCCTTGTTACGTCATTGGTGCATTTTCAGTTTATATTTAGTTAATATAAAGTTCAATCCAATTTACGCGTTTTTAGCTTACTCGCCAATATTTGAATTGCCGTGATATTGGATTTTTCGGTTCAAGAAATTGCCTGTTCCGTTAGTTTCCCCTATCTATACATTTCACCTGTAAAAATTGACAACACCACGATTGTTCTTCAATATATTTGTATATCGGTTTTTAAAGCGCTTCATAGGCATAAATATATTACCTCGTTCTATAAAAAAAGCCTCAAATGTTATATTTAATAAATGTTGCTTATACAGTTCACCGCCTGTAGAAATTAACTATTCATATATCAACTAAAATCGAATAATTTACAAACTTCTCACACTTTTTTTTATATATTTCCCGATCATCGATCCAATTGGTATAAATGACATCTAATTCAAAATTTCATAGAAACCAATATTATTAACATTTTAAACGTTTTTCAATAAAACAGACTTTTCTATAAAGAATTAAAAAAACATAAATTTCCATATATTTCTTACCACGGCTGGACTGGTACAAACCACAAGCTGAACAAAGTCTAATCTTTCAGATTATATCTAAAAATGAACACAAATGACGTTTGCATTCAGGTGTAATCCGAAAAAGGTGTAATTGGTCGAATAAAAGTTCGACCATTCACCTTTCTTCATAGCCCTATAGACCAGGTTATGAAGTAAGGTGAATGGTCGAACTTTTATTCGACCAATTATACCTTTTTTCGGATTACATCAAAATGCAAACATCCTTTGTGTTTATTTTTAAATATAATCTGAAAGTTATTAGACGATATTCAGTGTGTACTTCCCGAGATGGCGTTTAATTTCACTTCCAGAATTTTACAACGCGTTCCCCTTTATTCAGATTGTACTTTATACCAATGCGTTCAGTGTCAAACAATAATTTGTACATTAGTTGAATTGAACTGTTAGCTATGAGTTCTTAAACAGATAGCCCGATTCTGAGGCATGTATTAATCAAATGTGTTTATATATTTTGTACTATTTCATTTTGTTTATTTTTTTTTGGTGGATGATGTCGAAGATTTGTCGAACAAAAAAAAAACATTTTCGACACTGCTCGTACCAGCCATTGTTCGGTATACCGATTTCTTCCTGTGTTTTGCCGTGTTGTGCCTAAACAGTTTAAGCTGATAACTTATTAAAGAATTAAAACACTGAATTATCTTGTCTTGATTTTTATGAATTTTGATATGTTCCAATATTGATCGTGCGGGCACCGTTATAATCAGGATAATGTGTTTTCTTAAGAGTCAACAGTTTATATATAAGTATTCTATAAAGTTTACTATGTATTTTTGTATAAACTGCTGGCGGATTACTCTCCAGAAACACATAATCCTAATTACGACGGTGCCATGGTCGTAATTAATCTAAATACGGACGCTGTTTTCGAAAGTCAAAAACGTCCGTACTGGAAGTAAGGACTGTATCCAAATTAAACACCTGCACTCGTTCGATTTCAAAACTTTCGAAAAATGCTAGAATCCGCCTCCTCGATTATCGAAATTTGAGCAACAGTTACAAGATATCACGTTACACTTCCTAGATTTTGTCTTTGGTGGCATTTTTTTTCATATCCTAAAAATATTTTTTTAAATATTCAAATTGAGAAAATGAGAGATATATGAGTCATATTGGATTTACGTATAAGTTCTGTGAGGAATCGCATGCACTATAATGTTTTATGAAAACAAATGAAACACTAGAGTGTGAACGGAAA
>SCLG01000003.1:788210-814517 GCA_004367875.1 Oikopleura albicans
AATCTGACTATTTGTAGAGCTGCAGGATGAGTGCGGGAAAGGAAAAGGTTAGAATCGGAATTGATTTTGGTCGTTGTCTGACTGATAACGTAACCAGCGTCGAACACTTTACAGCGCATGGCTGTGACTTTATGGTGACGAAGCTGTTTAATAATGAGGCTGTCTCGCGACTGGCAGAAGCCACTGAGACAGATCGTTACCTGGGCGAGACGGACTGTTGCGACATGTTAAATTCACTTAGGTCGTTTACAAATTAGTAGACCTCAGGGTTGAAAGAAAAATTCCGGGACTATGATCATATTTTTTTTTCGCAACCAATCGAAAAGTGTAATAACAATTCAGCTCACCTAAAAATGGCCCCTAAAATCTAGTTCTAACTTTTTTTGAGCGCACTGAATTGCCCTAAAATTTTTCTTTTGGTTTCAAAAAAAAAAATATATATATAGGGTCATACCCTGTCCCACGCTCGCAGAATTTTTGTTTCAATTTTGAAGTCTACTAATTTTCAAACGACCTTAGCTGGTCGAATCTGGTGGTGTCGCGACTCACCCTCGACAAACACCTTGAACATGGCACTGTCGACGAGATTAATAATGCTGAAGATGCATTACAGGTTAGACTACTCAACGTTCTTTTAATCTTATGGTAGTAATAATCAACATAGAGTCATTAAGGTCATTGTGTAAAAATTATCTGTAGGTATAGTTATGTGCAACATTAAAGAACGAGAAAATCATCAGCTACAAATTGTAATAAAATATATTTTTTAAGGAACAACTCGATTGGACATATTTTCTGGGTCTTCCAGCAACCATGATGGAGTTGGCAGGAGATAATACAAACTGTGCACGTATTATAATGCGCAATATCATGAAACCACAGCGTGATTGTACCGTCTGGTGTTCGATTCCGGCACTGTGGAAAAGCGAGGATATAAATGAAACCGAAAAAAATATGGCACTCAAGTCGTGGCGCGTCTGGGATGACTTTCGAATGGCCTGTAATCAGAATCATCGTGCAGCCATCGCCTTGCGAGTTAGTGAGGATTTACCGATGGAATATGCTAAGGTCCGTTTTTACAATGAAAAAAACAAATTCTATAAAGCGTATATTAATATCCTTAAGAATTTTATCATTGTTTCCCATGGATATTTTATATTAGTTTTCTATCCGGTTAGAATATAATTGATAAAATTAAATATGTAACGCAAAAATCATAATTGCGTTAAATAAGACTCGTTTTTTAGAACAAGAAATCTGTCCTTATTTGGCGCCTACCTGTACTCATGTTCTAAAAATTCCCCTAATGTTTTTAAATAATAACTAAGTACTTGAATATGTTTTCAACGTATTTTTATCTACACGGGGGTTGGTTATAAGGTCAGCCATTTGTGCCGTTATAAGGTCAAGTCAGTTTTTTTCCACTAAGGTCAAGTTTTTCAGGCTCTAAGGTTAAGTCAGTTATTTTCAGTAGCATACTTTTCGGGAAAAAATCTTTCAAATCATGTCTTTTAACGTTTTTTTTTTGGATGAAGACCTTCCTCATCAAAATAAAAATTTTCATTTACAAATTGTAAAAAACAACCACAAGGACTTTGACCGATGGATGGGAGAGCCAGTCAAGGCCATCATTATTCCGAAGAAGCTGTTTAGATTGAACAAAAAGGGTTTTCCCGTTTTACTCAAAACCCATCAAGAATTTATTTTAAAGTTTGCGCATCTCGACCCATATTTGATTATTGAGGTATGTAATGTAACTTGTGCTTTATTTCTGTAGTGGGTGTCCTTCTCGAACTTATATAAAAAAGTGATAACTATAGGTCCGTTTGCGTAGTTTCTGACCTAGATTTAGCAAAATTTGACTTGAGTAGGTAAACATTATTACCTGTCCCGCACCCTCAGGCTAATTTAAAGCTATTAACCAAAAACAAATCTTTTAAAAAAGAAGTTCTAATGAACTTTGTTATTGGTGAAGTTTAAAAAGGTCTTCATGTTGTTTTGTCCAATAGCTCTAGACAGTTTACGATGGGGTCTGACATCCATCAAAAACACATGCATTAAGGACATGTCAGTTATTCCACATAACTTATGTCTTTTTGAGTTTTTGTTGGTGTCAAAGATCCCCTCATGCTCGTTAACACACTTTTATTCTATAAAATTTATAAGGTCAAGTGAATTTTTCGAAATGCCTTTAACCGTCAGTTTTTCAAAAAGTGCGTTGAAGGTCAAGTTAGGTTTTCGGGCTTTGTTTATCAGATCCTTACAAGTTAACCAAGAACGCCTGTAATTACTTTGCAATAGGCGGAAGAAGAAAATGAAGACTTGCATTATTATGTGGCGTATTTGACGACTGGACTTTGGAACAAGAGAAAAGAAGTGGACTCGATCGAGCAGTACGCATTTGGCTTCGAAGATACACTTCAAGCACCATTGCAGCCCTTAATGGATAATTTAGAGTCCTCAACCTATGAAGTTTTTGAGAAGGATCCTGTGAAATATAAACAATATTTTGAAGCAGTTAAATTAGCATTGCTCGACAAAAACCTGCCAATCATTAGAGTATATATGCTTGGCGCAGGACGAGGACCAATCGTATCAGAGATTTTGAAAGCAGCCGACGATACAAAAAAGAAGGTTTTTATTTGGTCATAAGACCTTTTGAAAATTGATGTAAGGTCAAATGTCTTTTTCCAAGAGTAAAAGTGCCTTTTCAATTTTGGCCTCTGATAAATTACCGATTTTTTTGTATTATGTAGGGTAGCGCATTATAAAAAAAACAGAAACATCCCCTGTTAAATTTTAGAAAAATGCCTATATCAGCGGAATAAAAATTTCCAAAAACACCCCATTTTTCGAAGGGCCCATTAAAATGCGTTTTTTTATTATTTATACAGTATAAATTATATTACACTACATAAACTTTATACAGAGGGGCCGCCAAGTAAGGAACAATTTCTCAAGTAAGGGCCAGGCGCTTTTTTAAAACAGGAAACCGTCCGTTGCTTGGCGGCCCCTATGTAGCATCCCTTTGTCAATTTGCATTTATAGATTGAACTATTTGCGATTGAGAAGAATAAATTTGCAGTATACATTTTGAAGAAGAGAAACAGTCAAGAGTGGAACAACCGCGTTACAATAATCTCATCGGACATGAGAAAATGGAACCCGACAGAAAAGGCAGATATAATTGTATCCGAATTATTGGGATCATTTGGCGACAATGAACTGAGCCCTGAATGCTTAATGGGCGCATCAGACTTGTTAAAGGTATAAATATGTTATATCATGTCATGATAGACTATCATTGGCACTATCAATGATAAAAAAAGTCAAAAAAGGAATCTACATTTTGAGTACGAATCATTTATTTAATAGACTGTGGTTACTCCTATTACGGCCATTCTCGGTTCTCGAAAGCAGCGGCCGTAATGGGATAAATGACCGTTATGGGATTAGCGCCCAAAATAGATGACTCAAGTCAAACTTATCAAGAAGAAGCGACCCTTATGGTCCAAAATTCCATAAGTTATATTCCATATGGAATTATAATTATGGACCCCCAAAATACGGCAGTATAAAAAAACGGCCTTAACCTTCAAACACATATTTAAAAAAAAGTTCCGTGAACACAGATGCGGAAGATTGTCCGCATCATCACTCTTTGTGTTATTACCTACGTAATTTTTCACAACAAGCAAATCGATGGTCCTGAATCGAATGAGCATACTCTCAGAAACTCTCCGACCAACCTTGGACACTTTTTGGTCGATTTGACCACAAAAACACAAATTCACAAACGGTTAACAGGGTGACGTACGGGGTTCATTTTTTGCAGGCTAGTGGACCGTTGACTACTAAACAGTTTTGAAAAAATATGACAGAAAAAACATGTGCATGAAAACTATTAATTGCAAAAAACCTCCTTTTTGAGGTTTCCTAGCTCCAATAAATGACTTATTAATATTCATTACGGAAATAAAAAAGTTTTATTTTTATTTGCTCTCCGACTTTGTAATCGATTATTCTATGTTGGTTTTCACTGCCGTTACATTAAATAAAAAAAAAACACGTTTTATATGCCAATGCGGACAATCTTCCGCAATATGTGTTTGGAGGTTAATGGGATAATCACTTTTTGACGAAATATATGTTACACAAATTTTTGTCTATAATTTATACGCGTATTTACGGCGCTAAAAATCAGTTTTACACTGTAAAAGTTGGATTTTTAGTTTAGGTTACAATACAAAATTATTGGCTGTTCGGTTATGGTACTTTTGGGAAATTTGACCCAAATTCTAGGCGCAAGAAAGGGTCAAATTACAAGTTCTTTGAAATAAGACATTATGCTACTCAAACGCGTTTAAACGGACTGAAAGCGCGCGTAGTCAGTCCTATGACGGAGGAGCCCCACGGCCGCTAAATAAATAAAATTTCGTAAAATCCTGGTTTTCTACATTAATAACTTTTATTGCGAAATATTTTCGAGTTACGTAATCCCTATTTTCCATTATCTTATCATTTAAGGTTGGTATGCTCGATTTGTTTACAACTCAACATCATTTTTTTTCATTACACCGCATTGAATACATATAGTTATCTTCAGATTATCTTTAAAAGTCTCGTGAATAAGTTCAAGTGCAAAACAAATAAGTTAGTCCACGAATTCTAGAAATTTGGAGCAATTCAAAATCTCAAATTTTTCGATAAACTGGGAAATCACTCCCACGATTGCTATTTGCTAAAATTTGTTCGCGTTCTTCTTTTATTTTAATTTGACGTTTATCATCATAAGGAGTCTTCAGGGTAACTCCACAGTAACTTTGGGGTCAAACCAGGCACGCCTTGCGTACTAACAGCACCAACCATTATCATTTTTCTGCAAAAATATAGTCCCAAAGAGTGCAAAAAAAGCTTCAGGGTTAATACGCCAACTGGTATTTATTTGATTCTTTCTTTCTGATNTTTTTTTTCAGTTGAAAATAGGTCAAAACACTAATTTTCCAATAATTAAAAAAATAAATTAAAAATTGAAAATGTTTTCTTACAAATTTGTAGAGTTTTTCATTTCACACTTTTTCCACAAAAAACGAAATTGATCCACCAAGCCGTTCAGACTGTGAAGCAAAAATAGTAAACCGGAAGTGCCAAGTTCAGGCTCGAATTCAAGGTCACTGTCAATAGTTATGGTGCGTGAAAAGATGGGAAATGATTCCCAAAAGTGGGGAAAATGTGTACATGTCATTTTCAAATTGATGGAATGTATGCCTTGTCCACAATAACGTGTTCTTTTTCATGCATGTTTGTAAACAAATCGAGCAGACCACCCTTAAAAAACACGTCTTTCGCAATACTTTCGAGTTAAATAATCCCTATTATCTTGTTGTCACCTACGAAATTTAAACAATTCGCCTACACAATGTACCGTTTTGTTGGTAATATACCCTATTTCCCGTTGTCTTGCAAGATCTTGATTCAATTTAGCCCCAAACTTCCTCAGGATAAAGGTACATCTGGTGTAACTTGAAATTGGCTTCTTTTTTCTGGATGACCAGCTCCCCTATATTTTTTTTTAAATCATGTCAATTGCCAATTGGTAATCACTGATAAGTTATCAGGTCAAGTCGGTTCCTGAAATGAATTAACAAAATTAAAATTAAATTAAATAAATAAATGTCAAGTGAGTTTTTTAGACCTCAATTTGATCGAATGAGTATCATGTCTCATATCAAGGAACTTGTAAAATTTTACCCTGTTTTGCGTCGAAAATGACCAAGAAACAGTAAAATTTCAAGTTTGAGAATTTAAAAATAGCATAATCGTCATCGGCGTAACAAATTTGGTTGAAATAGTACCATAGGTCCCATTTCGAGAAAGTTGTAATTTGACACTCTAGATGGGTCATGTGATAAAATTGACACCATCACTCAAATCACCGACCCTTGTTTACTCAGTAGGCCAATTTTCAACTTTATGCATCAACTGTGTTTCGAGAAACCGATAATTTTGTATTTTAACCGGTAATAAAAACCGACCGGCGGGACTATAGCTTAGCTTATTGGCATCTCCTGCAATTTAGAGCGAATCTCGGTTCTTAGAGAAATTATCGTTTCTGGTATGACCTGTACTTTTTTGCACTAAGGTCAAGTCATTTTTTTTCAAGATAAATCACCTTTTTCACTTTTTTGGGTATAAATTTAGAACTCGACATATACGCTAAGGACGACACGGGTAATAAATTTTTTATAGAAATTATGTCTTTTTTCACTTGTTTGGGTTTAAATTTAGAACTCGCGAGTACTCGACATATACGTTTAGAACGACACGGGTAATAATTTATTTATAGAAATCATATCTTTTTGGACTTTTTTCTTGCACTAAGGGCAAGTCATTTTTTTTGGAGTGCATTATTAATGCAGCTATACTACTGTCAAGTCATTTTTTGGGGCTTGACCTTATAACCAGACCCCCCTGTGTTATTAGATAAAAATTTTTAAAATAATATTTTAAAAAGGATCCAAATTGACAAGTTTTTTACGTTCCATTATTTGAAAACTTTCAAAATCAAAACTGAATCTTTTTGGTCAAATTTCTCAGGGATTTTACTAAACTACGCATACCTATGTTTAAAACAAAAAAATATATCTATAGAGTCTATAGTATAGACCCATTTTAATTATAATTTAATACAAAATTGTAAGATTTAGCGTAGTATTTTGCCGTGAAATTAATAAACTATCACGTTGACCAAAATATGATTATCAAGTTTACTATTTTTCCGTTTGGTTGGTGTTTGCGCGCGGGTGAGTCATTAACTCGTAGGCGCGTCACGTGAGCCAATTGCTACCCAACACCACGAGAAAAAAATAAGAAATGAAATTATACCAAAAATATGATATTTTTTTTTCACAACTATTTTCGTTTTTTTGTTGCTTTTGCCAAGAGAAATTTTTGAAGAGAAGTTTTGTTTAGGAAGATGCAATTTCAATACCCGAGTGGTATACTTCCTATTTATCCCCAATTTCGTCGGAAACTTTGTACAATGCCGTTCGCAAAACGCAGCGACGGGATCGTCCCGGGGAATTTGCCTTTCAGATGCCATATGTTGTCCGACTGCACAATAAATATATATTAGCGGATCCCATTTCCGTATTTTCATTTTCCCATCCGGGCGCCAAGATGAAGGGAAATAACTCCCATCGACAGTATGAGCGACTCAAGTGGACACTGACCAATGAGGCCCGAGTCCACGGATTCGCCGGTTATTTTCATTGTTGCCTTTATAAGGACGTTTTTATGTCGATTCACCCACACATGCATACCGAAAAAATGTTTAGGTAAGTTTATTTATTTTATCCCAATCATTATCGTTTTTTTATTAATTATTTAATTACATAGTTACAGTGAATTAAAAGATGTTTTTTAACTTCGATCGGATTTTTGACACAAAGAGAATAGGGGAAAATCATGTCTTTCTGGTATTTTTCTTCTTAGAAATATTTGATTTTATGCAAGAAATCTTGTTTTATGTTTTAATTTTTTTTTCTCTCAAAATCTGTTATTTATGAGGCGAGTTATGTCCCTGGGTGTTACGGCATATAAGGTCTTCATTAATTTCTGTGAAAATTATCTTAAAAAATCTGGATTTTTTGCGCCTAGTAACTTACTAGTAGTAAGTCCTATTTTTTTTTTGCAGTAACGTTGAAAAGAAATGTGATTTATGTTTTCCAAATACTGAGACCGCAAATAAGGTCATTCTACAGGGGGTTGGTTATAAGGTCACCCATTTTTACCGTTATAAAGTCAAGTCAGTTTTTTTGGCAATAAGGTCAAGTCAAATTTTTTTGAGAATTATTTTTAGAAAAAAAACTTTAGAATCATGTCTTTTTATCTGGATGAAATTTCAATTAGCACATCGACATATAAACTTTTGTCAATGGATTTTTACAGAGCTTTATCAGGATATATTATAAATCAGCTACAGTCGAAGTTTATAAAATAAAAAAAGTCAATAAATAAAATTTTGTTTGAGAATTTGTTTAAAAAAAATGGGGAATTAGGGATTACAATTTATATAGTCGTCCGCAGTACGTAAGGTCAGCCATATTGACCGCTATAAGGGGCCAAGTCAGTTTTTTAAACATAAATCGCGTCTTTTTTTTTTGATGAAAGAAAAACTGACATTTCTTTCGATAGAAATCTTGTCTTTTTGAACTTTTTTTTTCAGAGAATAAAAAAAAATTGTTTGTTATTTATAAGGTACGGGTATTTTTTCAGGCGTTCATCTTATAACCAACAACTCCTTTTATCAATTAATTTATTTGTGGTTATCCATATTATGTATGACATTTTGACCCGTATAAGTGAATAAAATTCGTATATGAAGAGAGCCTCTTTTTAGCTTTTTTTTGTTTTGGAATACCATAGAAGGCCATATGGTCTTGTGCACAAAATGTGTCTAAATTTATTTATCTCAGTTGGTATCCCGTATTCTTTCCCCTCGAGTCTTCGGTGCTAATTGGTGAAGGGGAAACGCTCGAAATAGGAATGTGGCGCTGTGCCCGAGAAAGTGATGCCAAACGTTGGTATGAATGGCGCGTTATAAAACCCACGCCTGGCCTGCTCCATAATCCAGACGGACAGTCTTCAACAATCGGCTGCAATTCTTGAAATCAATTTTTTTGTTCTACTTTTTTTTTCTTTCAATCGTCTATACTGCCCTGATTGTTGGGTGCCGGCTTATTTGCGATAAAATAGATTTTGAACAAATATTAAGAGTTGGAATTTTATAAATGCGAACAAAAACTAATTACATTTTTATTTTCACAAATTACACCCAAAAAAAACTCATGTAGACTACATGATGTAGTCTTGGCGGGAGTTAGCCCTTTATTGATTTTTTCCCTGATTCTGGATAAATCCAGCCATTTTTCAATTACAGTACTTTCTCCCATTAAGTGTATTTCTCGAAAAGTGGTCCTTTTGTGATGGATTTTTTACCGAAAGCTCAAATTTTTTTCTAAAAAAATTAGATCGCCGCTATTCATATTTGACTGAAGTCGATTTTTCGCAAATCCGACGGTGCCCCCAGATTGCCCGATCCTGATCAATTAAGAGGATAACTAAACAAGCGCCGCTTTGTCTCTATTTAGACAGATTAATCGGGCATGCGAGCCGAGCTCTGCCACTTTAGTGGCTTGAAGATCTACCCGGGTCATGGCATTAACCACTGCAAGGCTGACGGTAAAGTGATTCGACTGCTCAGCTCAAAAACAAAACAGCTTTACCACGCAAAGAAGAACCCACGTAAACTGCGATGGACCATTCTCTACCGCCGAAAGCACAAAAAGGGCATCAGGTAAACGTCTGGCGATTTTTTACCCGTTGGCTTGGGACTTATTTTTTGTTACTCTTTAGCCAAGAAGCCTCGGTTAAACGACGAGTCCGACGAAACATGAAGGTCATCAAGTCAGTCGCTGGTCTTTCATACAACGAACTGCTCGCGAAAAAACAACAGAAGCCCGAGGTGAGAAATGGGATAAATTAAGCAATTGTCGTGTACGAATTTTTTTTTTTATTCATGGGGTAAATATTTTCCAATTTTTTAAACAATTCAATTGTTTCAGGTTAAGACTATTTAGACTTTAGTCTTGTTCTAAATTCTTCAAAAAGCCATTGCAGGGGAAAATGGGCACCGCGGCATCTTGGGGGAAAAGTTTTTTTGCCGAATTTCTCCGGGATGCCGCGAGTTATACACCGCCTGAGGGGTTATCTTACCTTAAAAACGCTTAAAAAGCAGTAGATAACTTTGGTGAGATAACCCGTCAGGGCGTTTAGTTCAATACTTGGAAATCTCGATACGTTTGGGTCCTAAAAGTGGTAATATAACCCTTAGGTCGTGTAATTTATAATACAGGGGGTTGGTTATAAGGTCAGCCATTTGTGCCGTTATAAGGTCAAGTCAGTTTTTTTGCACTAAGGTCAAGTCAGTTTTTTTTTGGCACTAAGGTCAAGTCAGATTTTTTTGAGAACCATAATTTTTGGAAAAAATCTTTATAATCATGTCTTTTTTAGCTTTTTTCTGGACGAAGACCTCCCCCCCCCCCGCTCGCACATATTTTTTCCATAGAAATCATGTCTTTTTTCACTATTTTTCTATAAAATCATATCTTTTCGACCTTTTTTTGACATACATATAGGGGTTGGTTATAAGGTCAAGTCAGTTTTTTTAAATGCATTTAAGGTCAAGTTATAACCAACCCCCCTGTACGCTAATTTTATGAAAATACACATTAATTTATTAGATAAAAAAAATTAGAAATATTATTTTGGTAAAAATCTGGTGAAAATGAACTAATTAACTTTAAAAATTCGTCGATTTTCTCAATTCAATGTTTAAAATTAACGTTCTAGATTCGCCAAAAGCAACGTGACCAAGCTATCCGAGTTGCGAAAGAAAAGAAGAAGGCCAGTGAAGCTATTAAGAAGGCAGCTCGCGTTCAAACCGGAGCTAAGACCGCCAAGCCCGTCCTTAAGGGAGGCAACAAACGGCCAATGCCAAAGGGCGGAGCTAAGGGAGCTGGTGCACGTCGATAATTGTTCATCAACTTTTTTTTCGTGTTCAGTAAAATTGGCTCGCGCACATACTTTCCGAACTCGAGTAAATAATATTGTTTTTTTTCTGTTCAGAAGATTGAAATATGGGCGCATACAAGTACATGAACGAAATCTGGCGTAAGAAGCAATCGGAAACGATGCGCTACTTGCAACGGGTTCGCGTTTGGCAGTACAGGACAGGGATCAAAGTCGGTTCAGTTAATGAAGGATATGTCTAGATTTTTTCATCGTGTTCAAATTCTGGACCATACTTTTATCACAAGAACCCTAGGGTTTTTATCTTTGGTGAGTGTCCTAAAAAATCTGGACTGTTTCACCATCCTATAAACGTAAAGTGAGTTATTTAGACCACTTTGTTTCGATTTCTACTTTTTACTGATTTTTTTTGTATTGTAGCCTACAATAAAACAAGTCAGTTAAAGGTAGAAATCGAAACAAAGTGGTCTAAATAACTCACATTTTATTGGATGGTAAAACAGTCCAGATTTTTAGAACACTCACCAAAGGTAAAACCTTCGGCCACAAATAGTTCTTATATGAATATTTATGTAAGTATGTTTGAATTTTGATTCCATAAAAAGAAACCTTAACACCATCCACCGAGCGAGCAAGCCAACTCGCCCGGAAAAGGCACGACGCCTGGGCTACAAAGCCACTCAGGGATTCGTTGTATACAGGTGCTCATTGGTTAACATTCTTTCATTGTAAAATATCACGTAATGTGGACTGGCCTATGATATGGCCATACAGAGTTGCAAAAATAACCCGGGGCACGGGAATTGTAACGATCCATGCAAAAAAACGCTCACATTGTTTTGTCAATCTCATTTCAAAACGTGATCGTGTTCTTCATGAAGTCCGAAACGTGTGCTTACAGTAAGTACTGAAAAAGCTCGCTTAAAAATAGCTAATATTCACTTTTGTAACTCCTCTTAGACCAAGCATGATAGGAATTTAATTTAAATTGTAAACGGTGACCAGGGGATGTGGGTAATGCAATAACCGGGTTCTTGCGTGATATCTTTGATTACCGGTTTATATGACCAGTCAAAATCTGGTTGGTATTTGGATATGGAAGCTTGTCGACTTTAACCAGTTATAAAAACCGGTACGTTAAAGCACCAGGTCAGAACCCGCTTATTACACTAGCTCCATCTTCTGGGCATAATATACAATTAAAATCAGATGCCTATCATATTTGGTCTAAGATGAGTTTTAAAAACATATTGGCTGCATACAGGCGCTAAAAAAAACTCGTAGACAGATGTCTATTTTGACTTTGTTTGGTGACGACTTAAAAACGTCGTTGACATCATTTGATTGTTGATACGAATAGTTATTTTTTGTTAACCTACCAAAACAGAATCCGAATGCGACGTGGTGGCCGTAAGAAGCCAGTGCCAAAGGGAGCCACCATGGGTAAACCCGTCCACCAAGGTGTGTTCGTCCAATTCGCTCGCCGCCTTCAGTCCGTTGCCGAAGAGCGTGTCGGTCGCCACTGTGGTGCTCTCCGCGTCATGAACTCCTACTGGGTCGGTGAGGATTCAACCTACAAATACTTCGAAGTCATTTTGGTCGATCCCAACCACAACGCTATCCGCAATAACCCCAACCTTCAATGGATCACAAAGGGTGTTGCCAAGCACCGAGAAATGCGCGGTCTTACCTCGCAAGGCAAGCGTTCTCGTGGTGTCGGCAAGGGTCACAGATACATCAATACCATCGGTGGATCCTCCCATGCCTCCTGGAAGAAACGAAACACCCTCCGACTTCGACGAAAGCGATAGGAAAAAAAGAAGTAAAAATACTCCTTGTAGATTCTGTTTTATTTTTACCATTTCTGTTGCCATCAAGGTTAAATAAAAGAGTCTCGGATGATTCAAATTGTGCGTGTTTTAATTTGTTAAAGCTGGCAAGAGGCAACTAGACCACTAGTGTGATTGAATTGACTTGTTTGAAGGGGTCCGACGTGTTTTTTGCTATTACAGCCTAATCTTTTCTAGTTCCTAGACCAATGGTGAAAATAACTCTGAATTTCCCAATGTCGATGGTCTGAAAGTGAGTAGAAAAGGTTTTAAAATATCAACCATCTGATATGGATGGCCACTGGGCCGATTTCGATGGTCGACCATCCAGATGGCTGTTATTTTCAACACTGTTCTAGACATGGTTGGAACTCGATTTAAAATTGCAAATGTAGAGAATTGATGGGGATAGTGTTCAACTCCTAAATGAGTCTTAAATTTTATATTGATATTACGTTTTTTATGACCGGTAAAATTTTAAAATTGTAGGTTTCACCACGGTCAGAACGAACAGATGGTAAAATTTCAAGTTCCTTAGAAGATTTTATAGTCGATTTTTTGCATGATGTGTTCCAAAGCTTAAGACCCCTTTATAACTTATCGACTATGAAAGTGATTTTAAACACATATTCTTAAAAGTTCCGTGAACACATCTTTTGGACATTTGTCCAAACGAGCATTGAGACCATTCGTACTTCGTGAATCCGCATGTTTCTCTACCTTTCCATACTGATTTTTTTGCTGACTTTGTAATATATTTGTTATCGAATATCAAACTAATAGGAATGGCCAATGAAAAGAGTAAATGAACGTAAATTGTGTTACATAACACATTACTCATAATGATGTATAGTAATACAGGGGTTTGCCAAATAAGGGTCGGTGGCGTCAAATAATGTTAGCTCATCTGTTTCGTCACCTAAAAGTGGTTCTGAAAATGTGTTGTTGTAGACAAAAAAAGTAATTTCATACAAATTTATTGGGAAAAACGTGTTTTTTTTGCGTTTCCTAGCCCTAATTAATGCTAAGTTGTTCTTGATTAATCAAGTAACAATATTTTTTTCTTTTTCAATCCAATTAGAAATCGGTTATTCTATGTTGATTTTTACTGCCGTTACATTTAATAAAAAGAAACATCATCAAAAACGCGTTTTATATGCCCGTTTGGACAAATGTCCAAAATATGTGTTTGAAGGTTAAGGGGTGAAAACGATGTTAAAGCACTATTTACAGAAAATTTTGACCGGTCGGAAAAGCCGGTATATTAATAGGGACTTTAGACCAAAATACTTCATGTAGCCCCATCAATTATGCGTCGTTTGCCATTAAATCAAGTTCATTCCATATCTGGTCTAGAAGAAAAAGTGTTGACTGTAAATTGCAGTGAACCTAAAAATATATTCTGTGTTTATAATGGAGCATTTGTTCTATTCATCTAAAGGTCTTCATACACCGTCAAATCACTGGCAAATACAAAACGCCGGTTGTAACAATCCAATCGGCCAATCACTTGGCGTACGAAGGCCTATTCGGAATATGCTATTCATGAGAAAGTGCTTCACTTACCTATTCTTTGCTAAAACATCTTTAGAATCATGCCTTTTACGCTTTTTTGGATGAAAACCCCTGTTTTCAGATGATTATAAAGTCAAGTCATTTTTTCGGTCCGACCTTATAACCAGACCCCGTGTACGTTTTTGCGTCCAAACATTTTTTGTTTGTTTGTACTACATACTATGTAGCGTAAGAACCCCATCATTTTAATGATTAAAAAAATCAATTTTGGCAATAACCAAAGCTGGTGACAGCATTTTTGATTTACAATGGCTGGCCGATGCTTGTTTTCTTCAAAATTAGACAAGTTTATTAAGAGCTAAGGCAATTGAATTGATTTTTGGATAGTATTGGAAAACTGAAACTCGATTGTCAATTCTATTGTTTCGATTTAAAGCCAGAAGCATCGAGCCAGCTGGTTAAAAGTTTGATAAAAAATACCCGCGTAAAAACGGACAATTTTTGTGGGGTCTGGTGTTGCACATGTATACATGTACGACCTATTTTTCCCGGACCTGCTATCTCATATTTTTTGTCGTATAAACCGCGTGTTTTGGGGATTTGGGTAAAAAATATGATTGTTTTCTAGTTACAAGCCTAACATGGTTTCCAACAATTGATTATAATCATATGTATTGTGATTTATACAACTAGCATCACTAAATTAATAGAGCTAGTTTCCGGTGATGAGCTAAATCTATTTATATCTTTTAAGGTCTTTTTTGACCGATATGTACAGTCCTTAACCATTTATCGGACGTTTTCGGTTCTCGAAAATAGCGTCCGATAAATGAGCATCGTCACAAAAGAGGTCATTTTTTTATTAGAATGAGCCCATTTTGGCCAAAAAAGTGTCCGATAAATGAGTAAGCGTCCGATAAATGAGCGTCCGATAAATGGTGAAGGACTGTATAGTAAAACAATTATAGTAAAAATTGAATTAATTCAAACTAAAGGTACATGTAATATAATCGACTTCGTGACATTTAGACTAGCGTTTGCAAATAATGAGTGACGGAGATTCGAATGTTCCGCAGCCAGTCCTTCCTGACAGTGCGGTTGAAAATAAACCGGCGAAGATTAGTGATCCGCAACCGGTTATTCCGCAGCCAACCGAATCGCCCCTTGACGACGACGATGAGCCGACCGATCAACCAGACTCCCTTCCAGATAGAACGATACCAATAAAAAACGCTTCAGGTTTATTTTTGCAATATGTGAAAAGCATGAATACTAAAAAAACATTTCAGGTGAATGTCCAGTTTCTGAAACCATACCACAACGCTCAGGAAAACTTTTGATATTTTTAGCCTTAAGTTTTAGACGAACCAAGATACGGAGCTCCTAGAGGAGTTCGGTTTCTTAAAATTAATTTGGGTTTGTACTACAATTTTTGTAGTACAATGGCCGCCTTTAAGTCACCAAAAAGGTCGTCACACCGGGAATGCACATATTTTTATTGCAAAATTTTTTTGTCACTTTTTTGTCAAAAATTTTTTGTTAAAAAATGCTAAGTTCCACACTTTTAGGTTACATGAAAGTTGAATAATTTTCGATCTCAGCTCTATACTCAAAACTAGTCTATTTGAAAGCAGTACGTTTGTACTTTAGTAAATGCGTACCCAAATATTTAAAGTAACTATAGACAGTCAAGTCCGCAATGTACAAATTCCAAAAGAGCTGATACCAAACACGGAAAATTTAAACAAACTAAAACGATGGGGGTTAAAACACTACCGAGTTAACCGCCAGAGGATTCAAGAAATGATGGGGACCGCGACAATTACTACAGAGCCCGAACTCGAGCCGAGAGTTGAAAAACTTCAGGAACAATTATCACGCTACAAAGAATTACATCAAGTGAGACATGCAATTTCTCTGTTATTAGATAATTTAGGCTTAGTAATTAAGAAAAAAAAGTCGTGGAGGGGGGTTGGTTATAAGGTCAGTCATTTGTGCCGTTATAAGGTCAAGTCAGTTTTTTGTTCTAAGGTCAAGTCAGTTTTTTGAGTAGCATGCTTTTTGGGAAAAAACTTTAAAATCATGTCTTTTTACGTTTTTTTTTTGATGAAAACCTAGAAAAATTAATGACATACAGGGGGTCTCATATTAAGGGATCAAATTCAAATTAGGGGACAAAAGATGACTTTCGTCTAAAATAGCTAACCGTCCCTTAATGTGAGACCCCCATGTATAAACTTTCTAACATTTAATTAGTTAGGGGAAGAACTGGCAACGCGGTTCACTGCGTTAACGGTGACACAGAAAAAACTGGGTGATTTTTTCTCCGAAATGAGTTTAAAATCCAAAGATTTACAAGAAGAATTCACGTACAATGCTGACACACAAAAAGCACTTTCGAAAAATGGCGAAACGTTGAGTTTTTGTTTGACGGCCTTTAATAATGCTTTACACACCCTTATATTCAAAACAATGGAAGACACTGTAATGTGTTGGGTATGAAATGTGTCTTAGAAATGTTGAGAATTTTTTTTTAAATGACAAGGCCAAGGTTAAATATCTGCTCCAGCAAATCTATTAAGAAAATAAAATTTAATATCCAATAAACAGACTCTAAAAGATTACAACGCCGCCCGTATTGAGTTTGACGCTTACCGGACTGATCTAGAAAAGATTCAACAGGAACAAGGGCCAAGTGCGCCACCTAGTCACGAAGAACGGCTCAATGAGTCAACGAAAAGCTTTCAACTACGGAAGGAAAAATTGGACAAATTTAAAGATTCTCTTGTCATTAAACTGAAACTGCTCGATGAAAACCGTCACAAGGTTTGTCTTGAAATTACAAAATAATATTTAGGCTGTACGAAGTACAAGTAATTAAAAACCGTTATAAGGTCAAGTCATTTTTTTGCACTAAGGTCAAGTCAGCTTTTGCGAGAAGCATGTTTTTTGGGGGAAAATCTTTAAAATCATGTCTTTTTTACGTTTTTTTATGAAGACCTTTTGAGGAAATTTTGAGTGTGTCTTCGAGAGCCCACAAAAAACGTGGAGGAGTTAAGGACGCATATTACAATCTGACGCGTAGGTAATATGAAATATATTTCAGGTTATGGCCAAACAACTGCTTTTGCTTCACAACGGGGTTTCCGCCTACTTTGCTGGAAACCAACAAGCCTTGGAGGGTGCAATCCAACAATTTAGTCTTCATTCTCAGAAAAACCAAATAAACGGCCAAAAAAGCTTTCTTGAAAATGTATCTTAAAGTTCACCAATGTAAGAAGAAAAAATATACTTACTCTGACTTGATAGTTTTAAGGACCTGATAATTAATACTAGCGAAGTTCTCCATCGCTTCCACTAACTGTTAACATATTAGCCGAATACATAACGTATGATGTCCAAATTCCCTATTTACCATATTATTTTTTACGTTATTTTAATTGTGTCTCGAAATTAACGCTCCAAAGTCTTAATTTAGGTGTGTTGGTTATAAGGTCTAGGATTTATTGTGTTATAGCGTCATGTCTTCAGAGTGTTTTCTAGGTGGTCTTAATTTTTTTTGAGCGAAATCACGTACACATGGTGTGCAGTTAACCGTCCACATTTTTTTTTGAAAAGTGAACGGTTAACGACAAATTGCGTAGGGCCCCTACGGTAGGGGATATATATAGAGAAAATTTGAATAATAGTGAATGATTGGTTAAACGTTTTTGTAGGCGTTAGTTTTTGTCGTTAAGCGTGACGCTTAAGTGCAGGCCGGACGTTTAACTACGCACCTTGTTAGATATTTTTGGTTAGATCATATATTTTTGTTGAAGATTTATGTTGGGTTGTTTTACAACTCGGGTCAAAATTTATTTGGGAAAGTTATTTGGTTAAGCACCGATGTTTTATCATTTGTATGTCATATCTGATCGTTACCTTATGGCCAACCCCTATTCGTCTTTGTCTGGAGCATATTTTGGAATAGCATATAAAATGTCGTATATTCTACTGTAAGGGTTGTTATATATTCATCATATATACATGGGTATATACATATATATGTTTTTCAAACTTGTTGTACCTTAATTACTCAATAGTTGTTTCGAATCAAAATATTATATGAGAACAGATAGCTAAACGCATTATTCGACTTTTCATACAGGGGCGGTTGATTATAAGGTGAGCCATTTTGCCCGTTATAAGATAAAGTCAGTTTTGTAATGCATTTGACGTCAAGTCAGTTTTTTAGACCATGGTCATATAACCAACACCCCCTGTAGCTCATCCCAAATTTCATTCGACGTCCAATTTTCTGAGTATTATCGGTTTTCGCCGAATATTAAGGTGGTTAAGGTCTGTGAATCCAAATTGCCTTAATTTAAACAACCCGTTTACCGACAAATATGGGAAAATTGCTACTAATACACGCTCACTGTAATTTTCAAATGCATTTACAAAAAAATTGGATACCAATATGCAATTGTTTGGAATCTATATTGAAAATTTTATTTAAAAATACTACACTCTCTTCGCCAATGACGTTCGGTTTTAATCCTTAAAAAACATGTTATGTAACATGTTACTACTGCAATCATATAATTGAAAATATTTTTAATGATACTTTTAATTCGTTCGCTATAGGCGTAGGGACTGTATTATATGCCAAAAAAAAAATCGCCGTCTGTGGTGCTAGCCAGCGGCCCGTGTACCGCACGGTGTCCTCTTGGAGCTCATCCAATAATTGACTACCATTTTGCTTAACTCCCAGGCCTCGCGTGGGTCTGATACCCCGTAGTTACTTATCTGTTCCAATCGGCACAAGGCCATAACTCTTGATGGAAAATATATTTTTGTTCGTATTGGTCATTTTAAATGACTCATTTAAATGAGAAAAGTAATTTCGGGCCTCCAACAACGTAAGGACTAAAAGGGTGTTCTGAAGCACAAAACTCCTCCGCGAGGTCAGGGGTCTATATTATAGCCTTTATAATATTCTCTGAAACCAATATAACGAAAGACTCCATGTTTATCATTTCAGGTCAAGTCAGTTTTTTAGACCTTATAACCAACACCCCCTGTACCAAATGTCGATCATGCGATTTTCTATTTCGAAATTTTAGTCGTCTAGGAACACTTTTCATTAAAGTTAGAAGTTTTCGGAAATTACATACCCAATAGACCATTTTTTTTGTTTTGCTTTAGCACAAATATATTTCAGATCATCATTTTTTTTTGTTATCAGTGACGTATCACATAAATTATTTTTTGGTATTAGACAAATGTGCTTGAGATTACATATCGTCTTCTTTTGCCACATTTATGCGTAGTCGACTTATATCCTAAATATATATATATTATTTTTTTATTTTTTTTACAGTTGGTCTTTGTGCAATCTTTCGGGTAAGTTTTGAACGAAAATTGGTTCGAGTATATTAAACTATCAATGCGCTTATTATTACTATTATTATTAATGTCTATCTTGCTGCAATTGGCTGTGTTGTATCAATTCTTCATTTATTCCCGCGGGGCAAATTTGCTCGTTTTCAGAAGAGATTTCGTATTTAAGGTGGGCATCAAGCAAATTTTGTTGATATGTCTTTGATGAGCGTAAACAAGATTAACATGCAAAATATTTTCGATTTTTTATCGATAATATAAATCATTATATAATATGATTTCGTTTAACTCCCAGGGCTTTTGTGGGTCGAATACCCTATATAAACCGATCTTCGCCAATCGGCACAATAATTATAATATTTTTTTGATTAAAAAACTTGTTTAATTAATTTAGGTCAAATACACCCCCATTTGTACACCCCATTTGTGGGTAACCATAAAAAACTATAGATTGGCCAAATAGGCAAAAGTCTGTTTAAATAAATTAAAATATATTGGTTGAGTGTATAAGTTTGGTCAGAAAGATCAAAACCTATTACCAATCGGATCTTTTGTTTTATACTTCGATAAAAATCGGCATGTGATATCAATCGGTATGTCACGTATATGTGGTATAAAATTGATAGCCTCGATCATACATATTTTGCTTACGCAAATCTTGATTTTTTTCTCATCGGTATTTAAATTTGTTGGGTGATCTTCGTATAATATAAACGACGCTGATAATTGTTTATTAGATAAAAAAAATCATTGAAATTATTACTCCATATTTTTGCCTAAACAGAGATGCTAGTAGTATCTTATTTTTTTCGTACTCGAATGGCGAGTAGTTTTGAGTTCCACGCCTTTAAAATGTTCCCGCGCGTCTCTTATGGTTAAGGTCAGTTCCGAAAGTGTTCAGCAACCAATCGGTCATTTGATCGATGATATCTTCAAGTGGTACCGTGTGAATTCGTATTGAGTGTACACTTAATAGCGTCTTATTTGTTAAAACGAGTATTATGATAAAGGTGAATCGGCCGAACTTTTTTTCGGTCAATTACACCTTCTTTGGATTTCCCCTTGAGAATTACAGGTCAATCTTTAAGTGAAATAAGAAGAAGGTTAAAAATACATCTACCCATATTGGACGTTGTTAAGTTTGTCCACTTGGAAACAGATTTCCCAGTCGGTAATTTTACACCACCGAAAAATATTTTATAAATATATTTCGCTTTTGATTTTTAACATCAGTGCGTTCGGGAACTAGTTGAGAACAGCTGGAACCCAAATAGAAAAAAATACTCGCCAATGTATTGCAGTTGTAATAGCACTAAATAATTACACGTTAGGTTGGCTTTCCCACGAAAATAAAAAAGAATACAAATCGATCATTAAGTACATCATTTAATATTATATGACTGTAATAGTAGGAAAGTCGGGCACATTCCTTTTGACAAAAAATCGTAACGCTTTTGCAGCAGGACTGTACCAAACACTTCGTGCAGTCCCGGTGATCTTTCTAAAGTTCGCATGGATTTTTCGTTACGCTTGGTCAGAATTTGTATTTGGTCGAGTTTCCTACTCGTCTTATAAGTTATATTCGTATCGCTTAATATTTGTTTTATTCTTGTTCATACTTGACTGGGATAGTTTTTTTCAAATTTCAACCCTCAAATGTCATCGCTAGCATGTGATGTTGTTCAATAAAAATTAATGCTATATAACCCCCTTACGACTTTCNAATAGTAGGAAAGTCGGGCACATTTCTTTTGACAAAAAATCGTAACGCTTTTGCAGCAGGACTGTACCAAACACTTCGTGCAGTCCCGGTGATCTTTCTAAAGTTCGCATGGATTTTTCGTTACGCTTGGTCAGAATTTGTATTTGGTCGAGTTTCCTACTCGTCTTATAAGTTATATTCGTATCGATTAATATTTGTTTTATTCTTGTTCATACTTGACTGGGATAGTTTTTTTCAATTTTTAACCCTCAAATGTCATCGCTAGCATGTGATGTTGTTCAATAAAAATTAATGCTATATAACCCCCTTACGACTTTCAAATATGTTAACTATCATATGGCAAAGCTCAAAATTTGCAATTTTTAAATCTAGAAAATAAATAAACGGGGGAAAATGACGCCGTATTATTTTCTAGAATAAAATGAGCAACTTTTGAGCTTCGGCATATAATAGTTCGAAAATTTGTTTTTAGAAAACTAGAAAACGAGAAAAATGGGGGTGGGCATGCGTGAGATTTCGACATTTGTGACCGTTTTGGAATTGTATTTATGCTGCGGAATGATCTTTGGCTGGGCCAATGTCTCCAAAGTTTTTGTTGGGGCCGGATTTTTTCGGAGTGAGTGCGATTCGACTCGGTTGGAAGATTTAGACTCATTTATCGATGTCGAAGTAAATCTAAATGAAACCGCACAGACCGCTGCCCAGACTGATAGTTTGAGTCAGGTGGGTGCTATCATGTGGCATAATTGAAAGTGAAAAATGTATACCAGGCCATTTTATGTAGAAAAATGTATGTGGCCATTTTATGTGGAAAAAAGATTGTATAAAACATTAATTGGACACTTTATGATATGAAGTATTTTTACACGATATTTTTGTTTTTCAATAATTGTCGAAAACAATATTTAGGTATGAAGCTTTTATACATGTGTACCTTTTTCGTGGGGGTGAGCAAAATCATCACCCTTGCGAAAAACGCCAACAATGATTTCCATTTTCACCTACCAATTAATTCTAACGGCTGGATTTTTATAACGTTAAATTATATCACATGATTGCACTCCGAACTCAGGGTGATGTCGCCGAAAAATGTGACTCTCAAAATTCATCACTTGTTAGTGTATTTATGAGCGCATCGACAATATTCTCGATAACCGCGCTATTTACCGGTATTATTTATGATCGATTTGGAAGTTCAGTTACCAGACACATAGGAGCAGTCGTATTTATTTTGGGCAATGTTTTTTTGTTTATTGCTACACCAGGAAAAAATGATAGGTAATATATTTGTTATGCTTTCGTATGCGTTATTTTAAACGTAAAATAACTTTTCAGTTATATTTTTGTTGGTGTGTCGTTTTTGGCAATGAGTGGTATTTTACTTCTCACGACACAATTTCAAGTGGCTAACTTGTACACGGACGGCAGAGGAAAAGTGCTCAATTTATTAAATGGGGCCATGGACTCGTCTTCCAGCGCCTCCCTCATTATTTTATTTATGTATAATTCTTTCGGGTATAAAACGACCTGGATCGTGTATGCTCTCGTTAGTGCAATCATCATACTTCGCTCTTTGACCTTATTGCCGAAAATGCAAATACCTTATCGAGGTTGTTCAAATTTACCCACCCCTAGCATACCTTGGATTAACTGGGGGTACAGTTTCTCCTTTCGCCTCTAATATTTCAACACAGTAGGGTTTATTTTTAAGCCAGGCTTTAAAACTTTAATGTTCTCTGGTCAATTTAGGGTAAATTTGAGGTTAATGTCTTGACAAGAATTTGAATGAATTTAATCGAAATTTTACACCAATCTAACACCAATTTTAATTCATATCAAAAACTGAAGAACATTTCTACCAATTACCCTTCCTAAACAAAAATTAAGCCTCTGACCTTTGGAATCTTAAGTTATTACGATCATATCCAAAAAGGTGTCTTATTTCACATCGTCCATCAAGTTCTATTTAAATTTAACTTAATGGGCGATGTGAAATAAGACCACTTTTTGGATATGACCGTAATTACTTCTGATCTCAAAGATCATCTAGGTTTCAATCAATCAAAAACCTCTAGGTTTATTTTTTGTTTAAGAAGGGTAGGAAAAACATTTCTTTCTTTTTTAAACTTTAGTTATTTGAAAACTTTGTGCAACCTTTGTCAAGCCCCTTCCAAAAAATTATTCCTTAAATCCGGCGGTAAATTGCGTCGGAAAAACCGAGACTAAAGATAACGAATCTGAAAAGATGATTGAGCTGAATGAAACTCCGGCGCTGGTCGAAAAGACGGAGTTGCCAGCCTTTGCAAGCAGCCACGTTCTTTTCTCGCCGATTTACATTTCAACAGTGTTATTTTTCGTTTTTAATGTTTTTCGCGTCTATTTCTTTCTGGCCACGATGGCCTTTTCAACAACCGAGCTCATTCAAAGTGCGTCGGATCTGGATAAGGATGATGCCAAAAACTTAGCCGATAATATGGTGACCAGCTTTGGCGTCGTGCAGTCTTTGGGCATTGTTTTTGCGCCCTTAAATGGCATCATTATTGATTACGGTGAGTTCAGTGTTTTTTGGATTTTAAGGATCTGTAGCTATTACAGTGTAGTACAAAACATTATGGAGCAGAATTTATGGTCATTTTTAGGTCAGTTTTTAAACTTCTATTAATGTAAACATTTCACCACGAGACATTCTATAGAACACGTACGTTTTTTAAACCGGGTCAATTTCAATTTAGGTTAATTATGGCGTACAGGGAGGGTTGGTTATAAGGTCAGCCATTTGTGCCGTTATAAGGTCATGTCAGTTTTTTTGCACTAAGGTCAAGTCAGTTTTTTCAGACACTAAGGTCAAGTCAGTTTTTTTTTTGAGTAGCATGCTTTTTTGGGAAAAAAATCTTTAAAATAATGTTTTTTTTTTGGATGAAGACCTCCCCCGAGGCCCCCCGCTGGCACATTTTTTTCTATGGAAATCATGTCTTTTTACACTTTTTTTTTATAAAATCATGTCTTTTTTAACTTTTTCCTAGCACTAAGGTCTTATTGTGGAACACAAATTAAGGGTTGGTTATAAGGTCAAGTCAGTTTTTTAGACCTTGAACTTATAACCAACCCCCTGTATAAGTAACAGGGCTAGCAATGCCGCGTTTCTTTAAGTTTTTTTTGTTTTGGGTAGATGATCAACCTTTCTTATTCAATAATGGGGAAAATCATAAAAGGTCAAGTTATTTTTCAGCTTGATTTTAAGTCCACACCCCGTGAAGATTCTGTATAAAAGAAATTTGATAATTTATGAATTTTACTTTTTTAGTAATGAGCCGAACGGCATCAAACGAAAAATACTCCAATGTCGCCAAATACGTCAGTTTGGGTATTAGCGTTTTGATGGTGTCACTTTTGGGCTCTCTCTTTTCCTTGTTTGCCGTTATACCATCAATTAAGTTCCAATATGTTACCTTTACTCTATCTGTTCTACATCGTGGATTTACATACGGCGCAAACGCCACCGTAATTGGCATGTGTTTCCCAATGGAATATTTTGGCAAGTTGTACGGCATTTCACAGGTAACGGCTGTGTACGGATGAGTATTTTTTGGAAGGACCTACTACAGTCTGTTCTCCAAATGCGTTACGAAATGAATTATCCAAAAGCGTTACGTTTTTTACGAAGTCGAGTGACCCATAAATTTTTATGGGCCATTATAAGCGTTATGATTTTTGAGCAACAAAATTGCAACGCTTTCGGAGCCCGGACTGTAATCATTTTGTCGAACCTCCCAGCAAACGCTGTTGCATGTGAAGGCTGTTGCATAATGCAGCGCCTAACGGGTTATTTTACCATGAATTGTAATAATATTTAAATAAATAAAGATTGGGTTATCTTTCGATTTTTTGAACGTTTATAAACGTCAGATAACCTGTCAGATGGTGAACTTTTCAGATGACTTTTTTGGCGCAAACCTTTCCCATAATCATGTCTTTTTGAACTTTTTTTAATGAAAAAGAACACCATTTTTTTTGTTGATTATAAGGTCATGTCAATTTTTTAAATTTATTTCATATTTTCAGACCTTGATAATTTTCAAAATAATATTTATTTATAACATTAAAGTTTGCGACCGTTGCTTCGTCGATGATGATTGGTCCGATTGCAAAGCTCGCAGCCGAGACCAGCTATGCAAAAGTGAATAAATTTATTCTTTTTGGAGAAATTATTACGCTCTGGCATTTTTGTATGTTTGCCTACCATATCGTTAAGCATAAAAATCGCTCTTAGTTCGAAAAAAAAACAAGTCTTTATTTCTGTATCATTTTAGAACATTGCCAATACATTCCATTTGCGTCAACCACTTTTGTACTAGAAATAGTTACCAGTTTTGGTGATGTTCAGTTGAATTTTTACCATACCAAAAAATCATTTAGTCAAGTGGGACGTTGCAGACTTTTCTACAAGACAAAAATGGATTACTTTGAAATTTACATACAGTCCGACATCCAAATAGGTAACATTTTAACTATATCGTTACTTATTTAGCTGGGAGACTGTTTATGAGAGGGTTTTATACGTTGATTACAGATTTGAAAGAAAAATTAAGGGAAGGGTTACTTTTTTGTGTTAGAGAGCATATTTTGGCATGTGTGTGAATTTCAGCGGAATCCATTTTCCGTGCCGAAAATTCTGAAATGTCCCAAAAGTCATTCAAGTAAATGTTTTGCAAACTACTGCCCGATTTTTGGGCCCTATTTTTTACTAAAATTTTGGAATTTGTCTTCAGCGGTAAACATCCAAAAAATGCAGTCAGCCACATATCATTTTAAATTAGTCAATAGTGACTTAAGTGAAAGTTTTTCAATTGAGCATCAATCAGTGGAAACGGAATGGTGTGTTTTAATGAAATAGTTGCATTGTGCTTTAAAATAAACTATGCCCATAGAGATTCTATTTATAACTTACTATTACATTTACGCTATTCTATACCAACTTTTTACTAAGGTTAACACTCGCCACAAAAATTTGTTAACCGAATAACGAGGCGCAAAACTCTTATTTATAGGGGTCTCGTAATGTGCCCTTTCGGTTTCTAAAAACGTATGTCGTCCGTATGTCGTCCGAAATCGTATGTTACGTACGGTATGGACATCCTGTAAGAAACGAACATATATTATCTTACTAATAAGTAAAATAAACAGGTGCACATCAAGAGACTCCTCACTGCATAAAGGTTGTAAAACATGAATTATGCCGAATAAGGCAAGCCAACCTCAAGTGCT
>SCLG01000003.1:821539-868407 GCA_004367875.1 Oikopleura albicans
GTAAAAAATTAAATTTGAGAAAAAATTTAAATTAATTTAAATATTATTCCGGGTAAAATTTGGGTAAAAACACGATTTGGAATACGATTCCGGATAAAACTCGGGTGAAAAAATGGAATTCGGGTGAAACTTGGGTAAAAATTTTAAATTCGGGTAAAATGCGGGTAAATTCGGGTAAATGCGGGTAAAACACACGGGTTGGAATCGGGTTGGACAACGATAATTACGACGTAGTAACCCGAACGGGTTGGTTACCCGAGTTATACCCGAAACGGGTAATGACGGGTAACTTTACCCGACTTTTACCCGCGGAATTGGAATCGGGTTGGACAAGAAAAAAAATCCAATGTGCCGACCTCTGTGTTGGTTATAAGGTCAGCCATTTTGACAGCTATAAATTCAAGTCAGTTTTTACCGTTTTACTATAAAATAATGTCTTGTCGGAAAATTCCAGTCTACTTTACCAAATGGTTTTAAGATCAAATCAGTTATTCAGACCTTATAACCAACAATGCCTTTATTTGCAATTTTTGCCAATCTATGGCCTAAAATACCTTGTGCTTTAATGATATTATGCTGGTGATTCACATCCCCGAATCAGCCGATCTTCGCTGTGAGTCGGAAAAACGTGTTTGTCAACAGATTGAGAATGCCACGAGTTCGGTTTACGTCGAGGCTGTATTCCAATATTGTCTAAGATGAGTTTTTTAAATTTATTAAGCCGTCATATTTTTCGAAAATGTTGTCTCGGGGTTATTTATAGACGACAATTGTACATCGAAGATACACATTTGTTAGATAAAAAAGGGTTCAGCGCTAAGTATAATTTAGTAAAGATAAATAAAACGTACAGGGGGGTTGGTTATAAGGTCAGTCATTTGTGCCGTTATAAGGTCAAGTCAGTTTTTTTGCACAAAGGTCAACTCAGTTTTTTCAGGCACTATGGCAAAGNAATGTTAGATTGCTCTTCAATTACAGCAGTGGTGACTGAACCCGAACTAGACCCATTGTCCAATCAACGCGCAATCGATGAAGTATTCTTCGAGGAATATGGATTCAAATCAATATACAGGGTTAATACCTCAAATATAGTCGCCGACCGATACCGGGCTATATCTAAGGCGGATGGATGTGTTATTGTCGAATCTGGTCATAGGTAATTTTAAAATACCAGTATGAACATTGAGAGTGGGAGCCACCCACATTTTTAAGTCAGTTTTCGTAAAAATATTATTTTTAGTTTCACGCATATTGTTCCTTACTGGAAAGGACGAAAATTGCGAAATGGGATTGTTCGTCTGGATATTGGCGGGAAAATGTTGACAAATTATTTGAAAGAAATGATCTCGTATCGACAATTAAACCTGATGGATGAATTTCTGGTTTGTGAAGAAATCAAAGAGGCAGCTTGTTATTGTTCTACCGATTATAAAACGGAAATGGCCAATGTTTCCAAACTAAACAAACTGTACGTTCTACCTGATTTTACACTTGGATTGAAGGGTCGCTTGGAAAATTTAGAAAATGGTTGAAAACTTGATTATGAACCAAATAAACCCTGCTTGCTTATGAGCTTATGATATGTTTTTTAAATGCAATACATTTACGTATTCGGAATCAGGTCGTCGAGGGCTTGAATTACAATGAGTCTTTTCCGGGACATTATTTTCCTTTTTTTCTCTTAAGTCTTCGTACGCGGACAAATCATCGGTTAACACAAAAAATGCCGGTTTTCCACCATCCAACCGGTAAATTTGTCGGCGTACAAATACCTAATCGTAAAAAGTTCTCCGTTCGAAACATTTGAAAGTTCATTTTCAACCAAGCTAAGATTCGACGACATTTTCGAGTAGCGATCAATTTGTACGACTAAGTAGGGAACGCTTTCAAGTTCCGGAAATTATGTTTAATCCCACCGATGCCCTTATTTCACACTGTGGCATTCACGAAGCAGTTCATACCGCGATTTTAAAATGCCCTAGTGATTACCAACCCATACTTTACCGCAATATCATGATGACCGGCGGCAATACGGGATTTAGAAATTTTCGAGCGCGATTGTTAGATGGAATACGAGGTAGATAATTTTTTATTGGTTTATTTATTGCTTGATCTTTTAAAGTAAGATGTCTTAACTTTTTTTTCGAAAATAAAGTTAATCACATGTTGCTGAAAATAATTTTATTAGAGGTATTTGGCCACGACGCTTCTGATTTTGACACTTACAACCACTAAAAACCAACCGGTTGATAAAAAATTTACCATTAACCACTAGAATTTCATGTTTTTTGTCTATCGAAGGAGACAAAATTTTGTCTGTGCCCTTAAAATGCTTATGGCCAAATGTACGCCAATTTCCAGAACCCCGCGACTATTATTTCTATAGGCTGGTAATTTAGGAATTCCCCTTACGTATCCCGCCTGTATTGAAAGTAAAAAAGATCTTCCTAGGGTTAGCGGATGATGAATATGATGTCCGCGTAGGGGAAGTCCCTCAAATGCCAACAACTTATTCGTGGGTTTGCGCGTCGAAAATGGTCCAAAGTCCATCTTTTAGCGAAAAATGCGTCACAAAACAAGAATGGCTAGAAGTCGGCAATCGCGCAACTGAAACCAAATTTAATCAAATATGAATCACACTGCCAAGTCCCATACCAATTCAACAATCGCCTTCATTTTTGTTTTGTATTTTAGTTGAAGAAAAAAAGACGAAAACAAAATAATAAAAAAGTAACCATAAAATTGGCCGTGTGTTTCGCGTAGCATGAGTGATGAAAAAATCACCGAGTTGCTTCACGCCAATCTCGATTCTGTCAAGGGATGTAAATTTTACATTGTAAATTTTACATTGTAAATTTTACATTGTAAAACATGCTACAGGCGTTGTTGGTTATAAGGTCAGCCATTTTGACAGCTATAAATTCAAGTCAGTTTTTACCGTTTTTCTATAAAATAATGTCTTGTCGGAAATTTTCAGTCTACTTTACCAAATGGTTTTGAGATCAAATCAGTTATTCAGACCTTAAAACCAACAATGCCTTTATTTGCAATTTTTGCCTATCTAATAGATAGTATCTATGGCCTAAAAAACCTTGTGCTTTAAAATATTATGCTGGTGATTCACATCCCCGAATCAGCCGATCTTCGCTGTGAGTCGGAAAAACGTGTTTGTCAACAGATTGAGAATGCCACGAGTTCGGTTTACGTCGAGGCTGTATTCCAATATTGTCTAAGATGAGTTTTTTAAATTTATTTAAGCCGTCATATTTTTCGAAAATGTTGTCTCGGGGTTATTTATAGACGACAATTGTACATCGAAGATACACATATGTTAGATAAAAAAGGGTTCAGCGCTAAGTATAATTTAGTAAAGATAAATAAAACGTACAGGGGGGTTGGTTATAAGGTCAGTCATTTGTGCCGTTATAAGGTCAAGTCAGTTTTTTTGCACAAAGGTCAACTCAGTTTTTTCAGGCACTATGGCAAAGTCAGTTTTTTGAGTAGCATGCTTTTTGGGAAAAATATTTAAAATCATGTCTTTACGTTTTTTTGGATGACTTTTTGGCAATTTTTCAAACTTTAAAAAAGTATCTCATCAAAGTCGACCGGTAGCACAGTGGCCTGTGAACGCAATTGATGTTATTTCAAGACTAACTCCAGAATACTTGATACAATATATTGATGACAAAATCGAACAATTCAGGAGAGTTACGGATATGTTTTTATTCACTGTAGATAATTATAATGGTTTTCCCTTGGACATTTTCCACTTGTAGCCGGAAATGATTTCGCTAAGATTTTTCGGTCTCGTTCCGTCTTTGCGTTTTGCATGGAATACAAAATGGACAGGACCCATACCCATCGATGTATAAACCGGACGCTAAATTATTTTATTGAACATTTTAAGTTTTTTGTAGAGGGAAATCGACATCTATGGATTACAAAAAATGTTGTCTTGTAGTCGGAAAATTTACACTGGTAAATTAACTTTGGTTTTTAGTCGGAATAAAAAATAAAAAAAAGTTCCATTGGGCTATTACTGACCCTCAGTTGCCCTTAAATCAATAATCGGGAAAAATTAAAAATGAAAAGTAAAGGTTTTATGGTACAGGGGGGTTGGTTATAAGGTCAGCCATTTGTGCCGTTATACCGTCAAGTTAGTTTTTTCAGGCACTAATGTCAAGTCAGTTTTTTTTAGTATATCCTGTCTTTTTTACGTTTTTTTTAATGAAGACCTATTAGTAATAGGCTATTACCTTTCTAACTTTTACAAATGTTAACCGTGATTGCATTGACGGAGACATTGTCATTGATGTTTGTTGACTGGCGACCGGTCTGTAACCGGACCGGTAACTGGTCACCGTTATATCCGACGAATTTTGGCTTGTTCGTCTGTGTCGTTCTTTGGCCACGAGCCGCTCTTTTGAACTAGTGCTTCGAATGACTTCATTAGACATTTTCTTAAAAGTCCAATGTTAGTTTAAATTCCAGGCCAAAAGCTGTAAATATTATTGGGTTTTTATAATCATCAAACCATATGGACCATATGATATGGTCCATCGGCTGTTGTATTATTTTTTTTAAGTTCAAAAGCGGATTGATTTTTCGGGCCTTAGAATTATCGGAATGAAAAATACAAAAAAGTGCCATATGTTCATTATAATGGTCATCAGCAGACTTGGCTTTTGCTGCTTGTCAATAAAATGAAGATTATTCTTGTTTTTCGAATTTTTTTTTCATTCCGATAGTTTTAAGGCCCGAAAACATCAATCGATTTCCACTTTTTGATGAAACCTACAGGGGGGTTGGTTATAAGGTCAGCCATTTGTGCCGTTATAAGGTTAAGTCAGTTTTTTTGCACTAAGGTCAAGTCAGTTTTTTTTTGTACATAAATCATGTCTTTTTCACTTTTTTGGGGCGAATACCTCTTTTTTCTGTTGACCGTTAGGTCATATGGCAAAAATGAAAGCACCACGCCCATGGTCGAGCAGTTTTCACCGCTAACGACTCAAATTTTGTTTTGAACTATTACAACGAAACACAAACCTAAACCTCTTTTTTCCTCGATAATTTATTGAGACCGAAACTTATTTTATATAAATCATTTACCTCTCTGAGTTTATTGGTAGTTCGTCTTTGCACAGTACGGCGTCTCCGAGTTTTTCGTCCAGAACGATCTGATCGATCACTACCAACCGTACTTGTGCTGAAATTTTTTCGTATATGTGATTTGTCACTAGTCGCAATATCGGTTGGTTCGATGGCTAATGAGTCATTAGTTGTTGTTGTTGTTAAGTTTGTATTATTTCCGTCAATTAAATTTGTTTGACTGGTTTGCGCAGATGACATGACACTTTGATGGTGGATACTATTAGGGTGTTCATACTTTTTTTGAATGTATTATAAAAAATAGCTGTGAGAGCTCAGACTGCTCTCTTTAGGCTTCTATCGGTTATTTGGCTGGCCTAGGCAGCTCGGCAGCTGGTTGGCCAGTTCGACAGGCGAGCTCATGTTTATTTTTGGGCACGACAGACGAGCACATTTATATTTTTCGGCTCGGCAGGCCAGCTATTTTTTTTTTGAGCTCGACACGACAGTCCATTTTTTTTTTCATTTTCAGGTCATTATTTTCGAGCCCTGACCGTATTGTATTTTCCTAGTAAAATGGAATTGTTCTGAAAACCACCTTTGTGTAGGGCTTGTCATTGTGGCAATTGACGGATTTTGCGAAGGATTGACGGGAAGAATATTGTTGGGATCCTCCGGAATAACCCTTAACTTATCTTTGAGTTCTTCACGGGAAACCGATTCTTTACTTTTTAAACTAATGTGACCGTCCATATTTATTTGTTCATTATTCGGTAATTCATCGTTGTTATTGGGATCGTCTGTCACTTGTCCTGGTTCCAATTCGGTAGATTTTTTGAATTGATTTTCTTGGTTTTCCAATTTTTCGGAATTTTCTTCTTGGTTGTTTGTAATCTTAAATTCATGTTAAAGTAAGGTAAAGAGGGGCCGCCAAGTAAGTGGCGGTTTTTTCAAAAGAAGATCGTCCCTTACTGGGGTCCCTTACTGAGCCCTCCGTTTGTATTTTAATGATGAATAACCGGAATTATTCTCTAAGATATAGGCTATCATATAGCGGTTCCTTTAAGATATAATTTCTATTTTTTGACTGTTTGAGAATTGTTAATCACGGTTTTTGTGGAAAAAGGTCCAAAAGGGTCTTCACATTTTTTTTTTAAATTTTTTGACTTAATCTACGCCCTAAATGCAGTGTGCATTGCACACTTTATGCGGTTCGAATGATGATTATAAATTATTTTTACCTTTGTTACTTTATCCTTTGATAAGATAAAATATGTCAATACAGACAGGCCCACTGTACCAAACGCTAAAAGCGCATACAGAATGATATTTCCCTTCGCGCTTTTTGGCGCGACCGGTAATAGCTCTCTTGTACCAGTTTTAGGCACTACCTCATTTGCCATATTCCAAACTGAAGATGAATTTTATTTTCCGGAAATATTATTTGTCCAAATTCTAGAAAAAAAAATAACAAATGATACTGAAACCACCTTTTGATAATTTCATGACAACCGAAAAAGGCGATATTGTAAGAAACGGCCTTCCCAGTTGTACTTCAATAGGTAAACTGGGGAAAACTGTTAAATACGAGTTATAATCGTTAATGTATGTTCTTAACTCCTAAAAAGTGAATCCAAAGACAAATTCGAGGTCATCGTGAAATTCCTTCAGTTTCTGTTTTGCAACAAAGGCACAGATTGCAAAGGAAATAATCCTGTATCCCAATTATTTGGTAAGTCATTTGATCTAACGGCCCTTTTTCAGTGTCAGTCCAAAACTGCGTGATTCGAGGAATCACTGATTATAAATTACAGGCGCGCCAAGTTAAGGTAGGTTTCGATAAACACGAAAGTTACTCCTACTTGTTGCTCCATATGTAAGGTCCTTGGAGTATTTGAAGTGGCTTTTAAGTGTATGGTAAATGTATATTTATGTGGCTAGAGTCGAAAAAAATTTTAAGGGAAAAAATTGTTTATCCGTGGGATAAAAATGAACCCCATAAAATTTGTCCGTAAAAATACTCTTGGATATTATTTAATATTACATAGTGGTAACATGTAATTCTCCATTCCACAATTAGATACGACGTTTGGGACTATCTGATTACTAAATGCGAGGAAAAACATTCTGAGATATTTTGTAATATTTGAGATAATGTCCATTTGTTGGCTTATTCGTGTTATGAAATCCCTACATGCTTTTTTTTTAATTTTGTTATTCTGTGTCGCTTTGAAAAACTCTGAAAGGGTCTGAGTCTCAGACTACCATTGGCAAAACTCGGGGTATTTTGGGAGCTAAAATTTGGGTAATTTATATCTTCTCCTCCAGCAGTTCTGGAACAAGGCTACAGGGCCCTGCAGGGGTTAGTCATAAGATCAGCCATTTGTGCCGTTATAAGGTCAAGTCAATTTTTGCACTTAGGTCAAGTCAGGTTTTTCCAGTAGCATGGTTTTGGGAAAAATATTTAAAATCATGTCTTTTTGCGTTTTTTTTTTGGATGAAGACCTCAAAAAAAGTTCCCGAAAGCACACTTATTTTTAACGGCAGTTTATTTCTAGCTAAATCAACAATGTTTCTGAAGTTGCTCAACTCGAAGAATATCGGAGCATCGAGCAAAGTTGACTTGATTAAAACAATGATTTTAACCATTTCTCACCGTGAGGCGGATTCTGTAGTATTTTTGGAGCACGTTGTAAAGTTTTTTATGGTCCACTGTGAGGAGTCCGTCGTCTTTCAGCGTCTCTGGTAAGATATAAATATGTTAACAAATGTGATATTTTTTTTTATAAATAAAATAAAATTATTGTTTGACCGTCAAACTTTGACGAGAAATATTTTTACGATTTTTAGCCACAACATTTCCCAGTTCCATGCCAAAAACCGTTGATACATTTTTTGACTTTCCCTAAACCTTCGTTCCCAANACGTTTTTTTTTGGATGAAAACCTCAAAAAAAAGTTCCCGAAAGCACACTTATTTTTAACGGCAGTTTATTTCTAGCTAAATCAACAATCTTTCTGAAGTTGCTTAACTCGAAGAATATCGGAGCATCGAGCAAAGTTGACTTGATTAAAACAATGATTTTAACCATTTCTCACCGTGAGGCGGATTCTGTAGTATTTTTGGAGCACGTTGTAAAGTTCTTTATGGTCCACTGTGAGGAATCCGTCGTCTTTCAGCGTCTCTGGTAAGATATAAATATGTTAACAAATGTGATATTTTTTTGATAAATAAAATTATTGTTTGACCGTCAAACTTTCAAGAGAAACATTTTTACGATTTTTAGCCACAGCATTTCCCAGTTCCATGCCAAAAATTCGTTGATACATTTTTTGACTTTCCCGAGACCTTCGTTCCCAAAAACCATATTGTCCTAAAAATAATCAGTATTTTAGGCTATAAAGTTATGATACATATTTATATATATTATTAATTGAATTTTGTAGGTTTTATATATACACGTTTGATCCTGATCGCGCAATCACGTGTGGTAGACAAATTGAAAATTTCCCCAAAAAGTGGTTTTATTTGCCAATTCATCCTCAAATGTATTTAAATGAACGAATTGTGAGCAAAGCTGATAAGGTCATGCTTATTGATAATTGTGCTCAAATGCAAAATATTGACGACATCTCAACAATAAAGGCATCTTATGCTGATGTTGAAGATCAGATCGCGCTCAAAACGGCATCTTCAAACACGCTTCATTTAAATGTGCTTCTTCTCTCATTTGAGCGAAAAATTCTTATTCGGCAGCTGCACGAAGGTGATAAAGTGAACGCCAGGTGCGCAAAGGAAGGGTTTTCTAAATATTTCACTTTTTACATGGGGTCAGAAAACAGTGGTGTGTTTAATGAAACTTTACAGGGGTTGGTTATAACGTCTAAGATTGTGTCTTATGGTCTTTTTGAGACTAAGGTCCGTTTTTTTCTTTATAAATCATGTATTTTTACACTTTTTTTTTTTATAAAATCATGTCTTTTTGAACTTTTTTTTCGGCACCATTGTATAAACGGTCAAAAAAATTTCTTACCTCTTAATTTTTTTTCTGGTTTGACGTGTTTTTAGTCCCTAATTTCGGTGTCTTATGTTTTTTTGAAAATGCAATTAAGGTCTTATAAGACCTTATGGTCTTTTTCTTAAGACCTTGTAACCAACCCCTGTATGTTTTTTAAATCATTGAATTATTCTTAAACCCTAAAATGAGCTTCAAACCGAGCTCGACACTAGCACTTTGAAAATGAAAATGAATTGTGACTTATTTAAATCAAAAGTAGCAATTTATGAAGCGGAAAATGCGCGTCTCCACGAAGTAATAAAGCGACAGAATCGAACAATTGAAACAATTAACAGCAAGCTAAATACAATGGCCTCGAATGTTTATAATCTAAAAGAACGCAATCGCCAGCTAGAAGAGCAATTGCAGGATTACAAAATTACACAGGCCAATACCGAAAAGCTTCTCAGTAATAAAGAAAACGTTAGTTCGATATTTTTGTTTTTCTATTTTCATTAGTGGGGATCGATCATGAGCTCAAGTCATTTTCTCGGAGTTGAAAATATTTTTGACTAAGGTCAACTTCAACTTGGTTTTAAAAAGGGAAAAACCTAATATAAATTTTATGTAATCGGCAAATACCAATCGTCCATCTAATTTTAAAATATATTATACAGGCGGTCTGGTTATAAGGTCACCAGGTTATAACTTATAAGGTCTTGACATTGAGTCTTTTTTTCACTAATGTCAAGTCATTTTTTTCACTAAGGTCAAGTCTTTTTTTTCTTGCACTTTAGTGTCACCTTAAGGTCAAGTCAATTTTTTGTGAAGCGTGTTTTTTGGGAAAAAATCTTTGAAATCATGTCTTTTTACGTTTTTTTTGGGGGGGTTTGACCTTATAACCAGACCCCCTGTATTAATAATGTCTTTTCGGAAAAAAATATCAGCTATTTTTTGAGTTGTTAGATCAAGTTTGTTTTTGGAGATTTATTTAGGTTACTTTTGTTTTTAAATCTCAATTTTATAACTAACCGCCTGTTGCATTAAAGTGAAATCTTTTTTTTTTCAAAATGAACCAATCGGCATGATTCATGTCTTTTTATACTATTTTCTATAAAATCATGTCTGTTTCAACTTTTTTGGCCAGTCCATTTTTTCCTGGTTCCAATAAGGTCAAGTTTTCTTATTTATATAAATGAGTATATTCAGTACGATCATGCCATAACATCTAATATGAAACTGTCGGATGAAATGGAAACGTTAAAAAAAGCATACGCTAAAATTCAACAATCAACCGCAGTCCAAAATCGACTAAATATTGAAAATGAAAAGAGAAGTCAAAATATTATTTCTGAAAAGACGTCGTTAATAACCGCGTACAGGACGGTGTTCAAAAGCGTTTAATGACTATATTGTTTCAGGGGTTAACCATACGGTATGGTCCATACCCCCTATAAGTATTTTTAAACTTCTTTATCTTCTTTGGATGGAAAAATCGGCAAAGTATGATATCAAATTTGATTTTTCGGGCGTCTGAGCTATTTACTAGTAATGGTAACTAAAAATATTAAACACAATAAATGACTCATTACTAATGAGTCATTAGGTTATATCACGATAAATGATTCATTCGGATGTGAACTGGCGTGCTGAGCTTGGCAGCTAAGCTTGGAAGGTCAGTTCAGCACAGCTCATTTTTATTTTTGAGCACGAAAGGCTAGCACAGGACAGCTCGTTTTTATTTTTCAGCTCGAGTGGCCAGCACAGGACAGCTCGTTTTTATTTTTGATCTCGAGATGAAAGTTCAGCACAGCTCGTTTTTATTTTGAATTATGCCGAGAACTGCTTGTCGTGACAAGTATGTTCGAATGCGATTCATAGTGTGTTGGGACTTTTTTATCACACAAAATTTTAACATGATTTTTTTAACATGTGTAATCTTTTAACACGAAAAATATCGTTTAAAATTATCGTGTTAAGTAGTATCCCTATATCATATAGGCTATATGTAGGATGGATTCCGGGAAATTGAAATCTTGCAATACACTTCAGAAATTGATGAAACTTCATATACGGTATAATCAAGACCAAGGAAGTTCAAAAAACACATTTTCGCCGTTTATTGGCAAATTTCCGGTGAAAAGTCGAAAATCGGGATTTTTGAGTAGCACCATTCGATCCGCACGGTTAGATTACATATACACCGGGTGCGCAGTTATCGGGCGGGTTTCGCGACAAAAAAGCCTTAATCGGGCGCCCGATAATTGCTCAGGGCGGAAGCGGAATAAGGTAAAAATATGCAAAAAACCCGCCCGATAATAGCACGAGCGGGAAATGTGGTCATTTATACACATATATATTTAAGAGCAATGCGCAGGGTGCCCGATAACAGCGCAGGGTGCCCGATAACTAGACACAAACCCGCCCGATAACTGGACGCCCGATAACTGCGCACCCGGTGTATATGTAATCTAACCGTGCGGATCGAATGGTGCTACTCAAAAATCCCGATTTTCGACTTTTCACCGGAAATTNGAGTAGCACCATTCGATCCGCACGGTTAGATTACATATACACCGGGTGCGCAGTTATCGGGCGTCCAGTTATCGGGCGGGTTTGTGTCTAGTTATCGGGCACCCTGCGCTGTTATCGGGCACCCTGCGCATTGCTCTTAAATATATATGTGTATAAATGACCACATTTCCCGCTCGTGCTATTATCGGGCGGGTTTTTTGCATATTTTTACCTTATTCCGCTTCCGCCCTGAGCAATTATCGGGCGCCCGATTAAGGCTTTTTTGTCGCGAAACCCGCCCGATAACTGCGCACCCGGTGTATTTCAATTGTTTGCAATATAAAATCAAGCGGTTCATTTTCGGCGAAATTTTCCCGGAATCCATCCTAGCTATATGATTTCAACCCATTTTTGTAATTTGAAACTCGAGTTGGATCATATTACAACACGGATTATTATTATTTGGGTCGAAGTTTGAACACCGCCATTTAGTCGTGATTTAGAAAAGAGTAAAGCTGAAAATACAAACATAACGCGTCAACTAAATCAGCTGAAATCGAGCAATGATAATTTACGAAATGTTTTACGTGAGAAAGAGGAACGAATCGACAATCACAAACTCGACATGAGAAATAAAAGTAAAAATTCTAGTGCCAAAGTGCAAACGCTAGAGGAGGCCAATCATTCACAATTGCAAATTATTCAGCGGTTACAACAAGGTATGCGTGGGGGTTGATTGTAATAATGTACTAAAGTGAAATTTGAAATTTATAATCGACACCACAGACCTGTAGAAATTAAAAAAAAACGGCCTCCAAAAACCCAAACACCGCGACAATTAAAAATAGTCAAGTGCTTTTAATTAAAAAAAAATCGAGTGGATTATTTGACTGTTTTTTTATTGTCCGGGTGTTTGGGATTATTTCGAGGTCAGTTTTACAATATTTTTTAAGGAATTAAAAAAAAATATTCAGAAATTGTGCGGTTAAGTTTTCTACAAAAAGATACAAAGTTAGAGCGCCGCCAATCAATGGAAACAAGCCAATCACAGCCAGTCACAATAAGATCCAATCGGGAGGATCGTTAGATTTCAAAAATTGAAAATGTTCAGATGTCTACCGAAATATGATTCGATAAGATTCTTCAAATGTATATCGTATCTTAGTTGGGTGGGGATTGTACTTGATTTTACTCCTTTTACTCGTTCGTTGATGAATTATTATTTGATACACATTATAATTGATATTCAACTGTAATAATTATCGCTTCAAATTTATGTACAGTGGTGGTTGGTTCTAAGGTCAGCCATTTTGGTCGTTATAACGTCAAGTCAGTTTTTGTCATGTGTTTTTAAACTTTTTCTATAGGATCATGTCTTTTTTTCTTCTTCCAAACAGCGAAAAATGTTCACCTTATAACCAAGACACCCTCGATAATTCTATTCAAAAGGGCTTTTAACGATAATTATGTTTTGCTAAATTTTAGATTGAAAATCTTAAAGACGATGAAGAAAGATTTGCGACCAGATTCTGCAAAGATTAAAACCGAAAATGGAAATAATTATGTGGGTTTTGCCAACTTGCCGAATCAGCTTTATCGAAAGGCGGTAAAAGATGGCTTTGAATTTACCCTGATGGTTGTTGGTGAATCTGGACTCGGGAAATCAACACTCATAAATTCCCTATTTCTAACCGATATTTATGGAGCGGAATATCCGGGTCCATCTCAGCGAATAAAGAAAACATCCAAGGTACTCATTTTTTAATTAAAAATTTAGATACAGTCATTAATCCCACAAGGGACGTTTTTAGTTCTTGAAAAAAGCGTCCGTCAAGGGATCAGCGGCCCTCATGGGGTTAATTTGAGACAAAACTGGCTTATTAAACTAAAAATGTTAATATTACAGGGCGTTGGTTATAACTTATAAGGTCAGCCATTTTGACTGTTATAAGGTCTAGTCAGTTTTTTTTTGCACTAAGGTCAAGATTTTTTTTTCAGAACGTTTATTTTTTGGGTCTGACCTTACAACCAGACTCCCTATAATGTTTGTATGTAGGTGGAACAAACTCGAATTACTGTTCGAGAATCCGGGGTTCAATTAAACTTGGCATGTGTGGATACACCGGGCTTCGGTGATGAAGTGAACAATGACAAATGCTGGGACCCAGTTATCGAATTCATCGAGCAACAGTTTGAGCTTTTCCTTAACGCCGAGAGTCGCGTCGATCGACCGCCCAAAATTCCCGACACACGCGTCCACTGCTGTTTATATTTTATCGCGCCCAGTGGACATGGGTTGAAGCCCCTTGACATTGAGTTTATGCGGCGATTACACGACAAAGTAAGATAATATAACTCCAAAGCGTCTTTTTGATGTGGCGGCATCTACATTTTCCCGTTAGGAACAAATTTTCGTAAGATAATGTGAAAGTGTATTTGAAAAAGTATTAATTGTTCTTACATTATTCAAATTTGGTGAAAGGCTGCACCATTGTCTCTCTGGGAGTTAACTGCGTTTTTATCATTTCGACTTTTTCTATGACGGCTTTTTTTTTAAGAGACAACCAACTTGTGTTCAACTTCTGATAGAGTTATCCGAATGAAATAATTTTTTTTGCGCCTGTTAGCTAAATATGGGGCATCTGCCCTTAACGGAGCACTTTTTTGAGTTAGGCCTCTGACCGCCGATAAATCGCCGGACAAATCATAAAATACCGGTTTCTCCCTGTTTTGTCCGGCGATTTATCGGCGGACCAAGGCCTAACTCAAAAAAGTGCTCCGTTAAGGGCAGATGCCCCATATTTAGCGATCAGATGCAAAAAAAAAATCATTTCATTCGGATAACTCTATCATAGTGAGAAGTTGCACACAAGTTGGTTGTCTCTTAAAAAAAAAGCCGTCATAGAAAAAGTCGAAATGATAAAAACGCAGTTAACTCCCAGAGAGACAATGGTGCAGCCTTTCACCAAATTTGAATAATGTAAGAACAATTAATACTTTTTCAAATACACTTTCACATTATCTTACGAAAATTTGNCTGTTTTGTCCGGCGATTTATCGGCGGACCAAGGCCTAACTCAAAAAAGTGCTCCGTTAAGGGCAGATGCCCCATATTTAGCTAACAGGCGCAAAAAAAATTATTTCATTCGGATAACTCTATCAGAAGTTGAACACAAGTTGGTTGTCTCTTAAAAAAAAAGCCGTCTATAGAACATATGTAACTAAGGTCTCCATATACTTTTTCAATATTTAAGTTTTTTCGAGAATTTGAGCAACATTAACCCCCATACACTTATAATTACATTTTGTACCCAAATAGTAAAAGTAATAACTTATGTTTCTTAACACAATAATTCAGGTTAACATCATTCCGCTAATATCAAAAGCAGATACGTTGACCCCAGACGAGTGTCATGAATTTAAACGGGAAATTTTGCGCGAAATCGAATTGCACAAAATCAACATTTACCAGTTTCCAGACGGGTCCGATGATGACGAGGCACGCGCCAACCGAAAATTGAGGGAAAGAATTCCATTCGCCGTCATCGGTTCGAATGCGGTTTTGCTATCCGGATTTTAAATATTCGATTTTTCACTTTTTTTGGAAAAATATACGTTTTTTGTCAATCATATTTTTTCAGAAATTTGCGAATTTGTTTTATTTGCTAGATGAATTTCAGAGAGCTGAAATAGTAGACTGTAAATAAAATTGAACGAATGATTGAAAAATAAGAATATTTAGTGGGCATGTATACCAAAGTTGGTAAGGTAAATACCTTATATTATATTTATATAATTAAGTTATATTCACCGTCTATACTGTATAGGCTACACAAGGGAATATAAGACAGGGGTACCGACTGAATTGGTATAATGTTTTAATGGTCGAAAGGGGAATTTGTTGACAAAAAGGGTAAGTGGATAAAGGCAAAAGGTGATAAGGTGTAATTACATTTGTAGAACAAACTAATGTGATAAAGGGTAATAGGTCGGCCGTTTTAAACAAAAATCATGTATAGGTCATCAAATTTGGATAAAGTGTAAAGTCAATAAAGGCTAATGGTGATAAAGTGTAAAGGGGATAAAGGTTAATTTGTGGACAAATTCCCCTTTCGACATTTTCGACATGATACCAATTCAGTCTGTGCCATGACAGGCATATCTGCGTTATAGCCTTACAAATTATAGGGCCTACAATACGTTCTATTTATCACAAAAAATAACAAGCCCACAACAAAGCGCCTGGTGTAGTTGTTTTAAGTTGTACATAAAAGGTAATTAGAATCCGGTTGAACAGCAATTGAATGACAGACGAGTTCGAGCCCGACAATATCCCTGGGGAATCGCCGAAATCGAAAATGAAGAGCATTGTGATTTTAAAATTCTTCGCGATATGCTCATTCGAACTCATATGCAGGTAAAAAATAATTATGACTCTGGGAACACATTTTCCCATTTTTTTAAAACTAATTTGGTAGTATATGTATATACAGGTGGGCACCAGTTTGACAGATGCGTTGTCAATTGAGGCTTATTTATATGTTTCCTAGAAACGGAATTATGTGCTTCAGTTTTTAGGTGATAATTTTTTTAGTATTGCGTTGCATGTTAAAATTTTCCGCATGCTCCGTTTGCACACAAAAACGATCAATTTTAATCGGAATCGGGTTGGACAACCGTTGTTAAAAAGACGGTTTAACTCGGTATTGGGCAAAAAAATGGGTAAAACTCGGACAAAAAAGGGTGAAATTTGAGGGGCGAAACGGGTAATCACGGGTAACCTACCCGAGTTTTTACCCGCGGAATTGGAATCGGGTTGGACAAGAAAAAAAAAATAAAACTGACGACCTCTGCTATAAACTATCAATTACTGGAATATCCCAAAATTATCCTGAAGGATCAAGGTTTTTGAAAACTAGGCAATGCTAAAAAATCAAAGACATAAACTGTATTTGTATTTTTTTATTTTGGTACAGTTATTTACATATTCATTAAGTTTTAAATTCAAAAGTGTGACATATTTTTTATGGTGTGTTCCTTCAAATCAGATCATCTCGGCGAATCGAACAATGCTTTTGTTTGAAAGTCGTTGAACCTCTCTTTCGTGCAAAGTTCCGCGTCTTTGCTCAAAACCGTCTTCGAGTCGATTGTGTAAGGCTGGCGAAATAACGTGCGAAATTGGTCGAATTCCACTTTCGGCCAGTTTGGCCGATAGTTCCTCTCCAAAGCGTATCTCGAGTTTTTTGTAGACAATTTTGAAGAGCAAAAATACGACTGCGGCCACAAAAATCGCAAAAGCTACCACAAATGTCGCCAATAAGCTGACGATTTTGAAATTTCCATTGGCTACTTTAGAAATGAACATTTTTGATTGTTTTTTTTATAACTCGGCCGATTTTCGATTTCTTGTTCAAATTTCACTGATTTTCGATTGCTTTTCGGCTTTTCTCTATTTTTTTTTCTCGTTTTTTTTTCTTTGAAAAAAAGTGATTTATACTGATAAAAGCTGAAATAGTTATTTAGAATGTATATTTAGCTATATTTTTTTCTAAGCGTGACAAATTATCTTTATATTTTATTTTTTAACTCTCACATACCGCTGGGGGCGCGCTAAGCTCCTCGAACCGCACCTTTCAATCAACCGATTTAGCGCGGCAATTAACTCCCGGAGATTCGCATCAAAGAAACGCCCCGCATTCGCGCGAAAAAAAAAGTTTAACAAATTACAAGTTTGTTTCTTCTGTTATTCTTCTTGCGATGAACTAACATGGAAAGGTGACGTTTTATGATTAATCTGCCGCCGCGGCGTTAACATTTTCCTTTGTGATAAAATCAATCTTGCCAACGTGTCATAAGTGCCGATAGTAAATCATCTTCATCTGATCGCTTCTTCGATTTCCGTTGTTTACCGTATATTTTCTCGTTTGTCAAGAAATCACTTAGAAAAATTGATTTTGATTTATATTCTTGAAGCTTCAATTTTTTGTTTTGTTTTTCTTGAAATTAGCTCTCCGATCCAAGAAAAATTATCTAGTTCAGTCAGATAGTCTATAACGGGGACTTTGGGGGTTTTATAGGCGCAAAAATGGACCGGAAATAATCGGTTAAGTACAAACATACCGGTACAAAAGTACCGGTTTCTTGAGAAACCCTCGGTCATTTTTTTTCTAATTTGGGACATGATCCATTTTTCATAAAGACTTTTTTAAGGACTTTGGAAAAGGATCCTTTGTGTCATGTGATTCCCAGGGAAGCAAGTTGCAAGTTTGTATGAGAATGGTCGCTTCTTCGATTTACGTTGTTTACCGTATATTTTGTCGTTTGTGAAAAAATCACTTGGAAAAATTTTATATTCTTGAAGATTCAATTATTCGTGTCTTGTGAAATTAGGTCTCGGATCCAAAAACAAAAAATCATCGAATTTAGTCAGATAGTGACCAGTCTATAATGGGGACTAGTTTGGTATTTCGATTTTATTTAGTATAAGGGGGTCTGATTAGAAGTTTTTATATATTTTTTCTGATCTTTTTGTTCGCATTTATGTTTCGGTTGTCCGTGGCGTCAAATGGAAAATTTAAACCAAATAAAAAAAAATAGATTATCTGTTTATGTTTCCTTTGCTCCACGCACAAACAGAGCATAAAAAAAAGAATAAAAAAATAAAAGATCAGTCCCCCGCCCAGTTTTTAGTCCAAGAAGGAGCGTATTAAAAAATCTCGGGAAAACGAAAAAATAACGTTTGTTAATAATGTTTGTGTAAATACAATCTTTAACCCATTTGAAACACAAGGCTACCAAAGTATTTTCTCCCTATTAGGTCTTATTCTCTATTATTCAAGAAAAATGTTCACAACACGTTCGAAATTTAAGTTTAATTATCGTTAAAACCACCTCCGGAATGACTACCTTTAGGTCGCTATTCTCACAAACCTAAAACGACCCTAATAGGGGTGAAGTACACAATTAAGATAAAGATTAATAGATATTGTTTTTTGATGTTTATTTTATTTTTTCAGGACCTTATAGATATCACATCTCTTGTTCATTACGAAAACTTCCGTGCAAATAAGCTGAGTCAATTGATGAGTGGTGGGAAATCGACGACCTCCCCCCTGCACCAACTTGAATCCGAAAAACGCGAACATAAAAATAAAATGAAAAGAATGGAAGCCGAAATGGAGCAAGTATTCGAGCTAAAAGTTAAAGAAAAAATCAATCGCCTCAACGACTCCGAACTCGGTAAGTCAGCCGCAAGTTTAGTTTGTTGGATAATTTGGACAAAATTAAATAATACAGGGGGTGTGCGTATTAAGGGTCGGTTAACGATTTTTGAAAAAACGGCCCTTATTAAGCACACCCAGCATTAGGCGAGTTTAGTGTTGTAACCTGACGTAATTATGATTTTTTGCGTCTTATAAATGATTTTATCAATTTTAAAATTTAAAATTGGTATTGAATACAATTTAAACTTATTATATGCATAAACGAACCAAAAGTTTGTAAAAAATGCCCATGGGAAACAATGTTAATATCAGCGACCATTATTCAGCAGGCCCTTATTCAGCACCCCTTCTGTATTCTAAATAATTTTAGAGCTGCAAAAGCGTCATGAAAATCAAAAGAAGAAGCTTGAAATTGAGTTTGCAGAAATGGACCAAAAGAAGCGTGAATTTGAGAAAGAGAAGGAAGCATTCGAAGAGATGTATCGCCAGTGGGAGGCACGCCACAATGACAAGAAGAAAAAACAAAACAAATTATTTTGAGCAAAAAAAAATGAAGTCACTTTTACTACTCAAATCTACCATTTATTACTCTGTAAGCGCGACTAATCTTATTTTCTGTAGTTATTAACTTTAATTCTATCCCAAAAAGGAAGTTCACTCACATATCGTAGTTCAGTCAACACTTGGTAGTTTTTTTTATAGTTGCTCTAAAAAATATACTTACAGTATATTACAGTCCTTGTGCCTATGGTCGCTCACGCGATCATTCTGGTCGTTAATTTTTCACATTTTTTTTCACTTAGTCGGTCAATAGTAAATTCGGTTTCGGCCACCGGACCAGTCACAATTTTCAATAAGTTTAAACGACCGGAATGGCGCCCCGTACTGTACTTATTATTTAATGTAGCAATAAAATCCACTACCAATTGGCAACGTTTCTTTAAGCTTTAAATTATATAACGCTTTCCCTTTTTGACAGTCCCCAAAAGGAACCAGTGCTGTATCAAGGGCTTCCCATCGTTTCTAAGTTCTATAGTAATATGTTCTATCTGTATCTAAGTTCATCGTGAACTTAACATTTTCAAATACTCTTTCCAATAGTTCTTTTTTTTTAAACAATTACGTCTCACAAAAATTTAAATCGCAAAAAATATCGGAGCTCGGAGTTTTTTTTTCGAAATTTGATCTCAAACCATATACATATGTATGGGTTTATTATGTTTTGATTAAAACGAAATTGTTATGATTTTCAAGCTAATTATTTTTTTTTTCGTAAAGTGATTTTCTTATTATACCCCTAGGCGTTTATCAGACAATTTTCGCAACGAAAAATCAAATAAATATTAACATATAAAGATCCTTGATATTATCAGTTGATAATCCTTGATAATTTTTGGGGAACAGGCTGGATAAACGAGCAGGTTATATATTATAAATGACAGATATGATTAGGACTCCTAGTTTAGGAGTATTAACTCAGGACGTGGTTCTTTTGAAAGCATAATTCGAAAAAAGTAGAATCGGTCCAAACTTATATCAATTTTCGTCGATCTAAAACATTATCCTGGGTAGGGTGCCCACGGAGGAATCCATGATTATTTAAAAGTGCTCAAATGAAAAAACCTACTGTACCAGCGTGTACCTCTTGATTCACTGACGATTTTTTTAGTATGAAGTGTCAACCTACGCAAAAATTTCCAAAAAAATCATAACTTCTACGAGATGCAAGTTTCTGATTTTTGATATCTTTATTTGTTTTCCTAAACTCACAGACCGTGGACACTCTAGTATAACTCCAGTATATTTTTTCATCAATTCAATTGATGTCAATTGATGATATTTACTGTTTTAAATTTTTGCGATGAATATTTGATTTGTTCTCCAATAGTCAAAATCTTACACTTCTTTTTTAACTTCCCAAAAAATTATATCCCATTTCCGCTTCTGTTCTGAATCTGCGCTACTGCCGTTGTACGATTTCTGTAGCAGTTAAAATACAAAAAAAAATATACAAACTAAAGTTAATATATGTTTTATGTTGCTAGCCACTGCACTTTTGTAGCGATATCGAAATGCGTTGCAGGAGAAGTGACTTTGTACATCTACCTCACGTACGGGAATTACAAAACTGTGCTATAACGGCGCACCCCCAAGACGCTTTAATACCTTTATCGTACAGTACCGCATTAAATTCAAAGAAGTAAAATTTGCGAAACAAAAAATGTTAAAAGTTTGTGCTTCTTTTATTTTGCTGAGAAGTCGCACCGAGATTTTTTACATGCTTTTTCACGAATAGGCCGTAGGTTTTGAATTATCAACGCTCTGAGTTACTAATAACTTTTTTTATTCTGAAAACTTGGTCTATTTTCGAATTTTACTTTAAATGTATTTAACCGGCACCACTCTTTTAGTTTGATTAGCATACATTTATTAAAATGTGGTACAATGTAAAACCATTTGCATCATAAACTTTCTCAATGTTTGCTTATTTTTAACATGGCCCGATGGCATAACCACCAGGTCGTAGTCGGTTATTTGGCATCAGCATTTTTGGCCGAAAAAGTAATTAACAGACACCGATAAATTGGTACAAAATGAGCCATAATGTGAATAAAGGTGAATTATTCGACGAGTTTTCGACCTCTTCGTATTCTATTTATCTTATAAATGAACAATTTTTCCTGGTTTGCCTGGCTCATTTTTGTTTTAAGTCGAACCGGAAGTCCAGAAACAAACCGGTCAGTTAAGGTTTGGGCACCGTATCACTAGCGTTCAAACCCTATTTGAATGTGCCAATCACCTATCGGTACGAACTCTAAACAATTCTGTTGAATGGCCGGCATGCGGTCTACATATACCAATCGGTTAGTTTAACAGTCATGCACATTGAGTTTACTATAACAGTCATGCACATCTGGGGTAGCTAGCTACCCAATTTGCTCTAGCGCGCCAAACCAATGAACGGATTTTTTTGATTATTTTATTTTGAAGCCCCGTTCTTCTTCTCTTACTGGTTTGATTTTCAACCTTAACCCTCGTCCTCCACGGACCCAAACGTAAGAACAATTTTCAAAAAAAAAAAATCACAAGCCGTTCTCTTTTTATTCAGAAATAAAGTGAAAATGGGTAGCTGGTTACCCAATATGCGCATGACTGCGCCCTCGAGGGTTATTTTCATGGAAAAGCACGTTGATATTCCACGCTCTTAAATTATCGTTATCGATTTTTGCGGAACTTCTGGTTCGAAATCCAAAAAAAAACAAAAAAAAAATTGAGGATTTAGTTTCAACTTGCATCTAAAACCTCAAGAAACGTGTAGATCTATTCAATGACTCTAGTAGTAAGGGCGTTCTGCTAAATTTGACAAATTATAAAAAAACGACCTTAGGTCCAAATTAATCTCACAATTCTAGATTTCTTGTTGCTGATTATTGTATTGAGCCAAAAGTGCTGATGTCTTTTTATCTCACCTCAATTTACCAAAAACGAAATGATTGGAGGTGTACTGGCGTAATAACGGTTTTAAACTTTAAAACCGTTATTATTAATTAATTTACTAATAGCTGATAATTTCTTTTATTTATGTTTCATTTCCTATTGTGCCATGTTTTGCGTCATTTCCATTTTACCTAAGTTTATTATTTTGTATTCGCTCTTTTTCGGATACCTCCTTTGTTTTATTATGGTTTGATTCGTACTTTTTTTTTATTTGGCAAAAATGGAAGGCCATGTGTCAATTTTTTTGATATCTTACCCATTTACGCAAAATGTCTCTTAACACATTTCTTTGCCATAACCATTTCCCCATTTAGTATTATACGCTTAATGTTTATAGGATGTTAACTCGCTATACAGAAAACACCATTGTTGGTGTATTTTTACTCCTCCATAGATTTGCAATCACTCTAAACTCAAAGTTAATATCAATTGATATCAATTATATATTTATATAATTTATAAATCGGTCTTTCTGGAATAAAAAAAATATACTTTCACATTTTGCAATACCTTTTATAAGGCACCATTCTACCGGGTGGTCCAACAATGAATCAGCCGGAGCAAATTTTAGCACGCACTTTTATATTGTTTCAGCATAAAAAGTGCGTGTTAAAATTTGCTCTGGCTGATTCATTGTTGGACCACGCGGTATATAGAACAGGAGTATTGAAAGAATATATATACGATATCAGACTTTATTTGGTTTCTATTTTCTTCCAAATTATACGCTGCCCTTATCACCACCATTTTTTAATACTTTTGCGTACCTTACTATTTGGTATTTTTTTAGAATTCCCGTTTTAGTTCTCGTACTACCATTCTACCTGGTGTATTGTACTCATTTTTTTAAACGCCATTTAGAAGGTGTTATGGACATACTTGCCCTCAAATTGAAGGTTGTTAAACTAATGCATGTTTCCTAATTTTTGATTGTTGTGAAAATGAGATCTACTCAGCGTTTCACATGAATTTCCGCAGTTTTTTTTTATTATTTTCTAGATACCCAAATTCGAGTTTTTTCCGCACGTAAAAAAACTCGAATATCGCCATCTAGAAAACGCGGGAGAAAAAATGGCGGAAATTCATGTACAACACCGAGTAGCAAAAACATAAATGCGAGTTAAAAGTGTTAAAATTGTGGCCTTTATTCTAAAGACATTTTCGTGCAAAGTAGTCACTATTGTCCTAGCTTTTTTTGTAGCTAATGTTTCATCGCAACATATCCGTGTTATTTCCCCCCACTTGGGCACCTACTCTTTTCGGAAAAGGCTAATTTAGTAAGTTACATAAGTATGTATCGCTAGTAGATCATAAAGTCACGGTTTAATGTGTTATAAGGTAAACTGAATAACGTTGAATATGAATAAGTCTATTGAAAACACAAAACGTTTGACCAATTCAACTTTCTTCATATGCTCCTTTATTTATATTCCCTGTTATTAAGTACTTTGTACCAATTATACCAATTCAAATTAAGTGACTAGTTCGTAATGAGTTTGGTACTAATAATCCATGCTAAACAATTAAGTAAAAGTTCTCCCAATTGGATATGTTTATTTTACAAATTGGACTTTCTCCCAAATGAATCGACGCCACCACTCGTACTATAGCTTATTCGCAACGATCTGAATACTAATTAACTATTTTATTACTAATGAAAATACTACTAAATTGGTTCTCTATTTGCTCATTTTGTTTTTGTACAATTTTAGATATGAAACGATGTTTAGTTGAAAAGGAAGATTTCGAATCGAAACGAAATCGCCAGGAGGTGTCGCGTGATGATCGATTGGTCGAATTTGAAAAATGGTGTAGAGAAAATAGTGTAACTATTTCGAGTGGTGTTAAATTTGACAAGTGTTGTGTCGCTGGCCATGGGTTAAGGGCGACTGAAGATATTAAGGATGGCCAAGAATTAGTTAGGATTCCTCGCTCCGCTACAATCCATCATAGGTATGTAGTTTTTCAACTTTTTTTTGTTTGTAGGAATTACAGCGGGTCTGCAGACGTCTGGTTATAAGGTCACAAGGTGTGACCGTTATAAGGTCAAGTCAGTTTTTTGCACGAAGGTCAAGTCAGTTTTTTTGAGAAGCATGTTTTTTGGGAAAAGTTTTTTAAATCATCTATTTTTACGCTTTTTTGGATGAAGAGTCTTCATTGAAGACCTCCTGTTTTTTGGGCATGGCCTTATAACGAGACCGCTTACCAAAAATGGTATTTTACACCAAAGCAAACCTAAAGCCAGTTTGTCGATGTTGACCTTATAATCAGAGGTCGGTATTTTTTTTTACTGTACCCCGATTTTAATTGGGTTTAAAAGTGGAAAAAAAGTTCCGGACACCCTAGTTATTAATGATTAAATTTAGTCCTCGACTGGAGAATGCCTTTAAACGACGAATTGACATTCGTGACCATCAATGGATCTCGGTAATACTCTCTTTGATGTGCGAATGGGGAAGAGGTGACTCGTTTTGGGCACCTTACATTAATTGGCTGCCCGATGTGGGTGAGTTAGAAAACCTGCCGCATAATTGGGACAGTAGCCGGGCCGAATTGCGAAAACTGGTTGGCCTAGAGGAGCAAGTTTCAGACGATATGGAACGAATTAAGTCAGATTGGGAAATGGCGCAGCCTTTTATTAAAAAGAACATAGGTAGTGTTTTTAGCAGGAAAAATTTGGGTATAGTCACATATGTGAGGGACTATGTCGTTTTTTTAACCCGACACAAAATTGAAATGAATGTGTCTCGAATATGAATGTGGATATGGGGTTGTGGTTTTTGGCAGACAACTGGAAATTGTCAAGGGAAAATATTCCGGCAGAATTTTTTTCAACCGGACCCGGAAATACCGGTAATTTCCGGTTTAAGTACAAGAAACAGGATTTCTCGAAAAATCCTCGGTGAAAGTTTTTTTTTAATTTTGGTCATATAATTCAATTTTCCTGGTTTTTGTACTTTAACCAGAAATTACCGGTATTTCCGGTTCCGAATGAAAAAAAAATTCTGCCGGAATATTTTCGCTCAAGACATTTTCCAGTTGTCTGCCAAAAACCACAACCCCATATCTTCATTCATATTCGAGAGACATTCATTTCAATTTTGTGTCGGGTTAAAAAACGACCAAAGGCATGTTGTAGGGCTTGTCAAACTACGTCCATTTACTACGTCCATTATCTACGTAAGTTTTCGGGTAGGTGTCCCCAGCTGTCTTGCTAAAAACACTACATGGAAGATTTATTCAAATTCAACGAAAATAAACTCGAACAATTATTTTACCACTGTGCGTATTTAATGATGAGCTACTCGTTTACTGATCCGGAGGACGAAGACGATTCCGATGATAGTTTTTGTGAAGATGAGAAAAAAACTGATCCAATCCGATTTATGCTACCCGTTGGCGACCTGCTCAATCATTCAGTCAACAATAATGCGCAAATTGAATTCGAGTAAGATTTTATTCTCACTATACTACAGGGGGTTGGTTATAACTTATAACTTATAAGTTATAACCTTATAAGTTATAAGGTCTGACAAATACCGTTATTAGGTCTTATAAAACCATATATGGTATTTTTATGGAAAACATTTTTTTTTTATTCGCATGTCTTTTTCAAACTTTTTTCTCATTATTATAAGGACTTTTGAAACAACGTTCACAGATATGAATTTTAGTACGGACGCGTTAACTATAAATGCAACGGAAGATATAAAATCTGGCGACGAGATTTTTAACACGTTTGGAACAATGAGTAACAGCCGTTTGTTACACATGTATGGATTCTCCGAAACGGAAAATACATTTGATGATGTTTATATTTTACCGGAAGTCATTAAGAAAATTCTAAAGGAGAAAGAACTCGATGCCGTCGACGCAAAAATTAAACTCTTGGAAAATCATGGCTTTTTTGACGAAGGTAAGTTTTTTAAGAAGAAAAATATGCATCTGGGATTTTTGGAGCTTATCATATTCGTNTTTGTCTAAAAATGGTTTTAATTTGCAGGTTAATGTATTATAATAATATATCAGTGTAAAAACGGACAACTGACCTCTCGACGACGAATTTTAAATTTCGCGAGTTTTCGGCTTCTATTTCGCGAAACCCATAATTTCCAAGCTTAATCGGCTGTAAAAAGCGGACGCATCATCGGACGGATATGAGACCCTGCCGAGGCGATGCGCCTGGTAATTTAGCCCTAGGCAGGTTAAATAGAATATTCGAGGTGTTTATCGTATGGCCGGCTATAAGCTCCCCGTGAATCGATGCGTCAAAGAAAAAAGTCGTCATTACTCTTTTTTTTCGAAAATCATGCGAAGATGTTTAACGGGGGATGTATTTTTTGAATGTTTCCCTTCAAACTTTGAAGTTCAAAGGCTCATGGTGGAACACAATATTTGAGATGGTTATAAGGTCAAGTCAGTTTTTTAAAAGTGCATTAAGGTAAAGTCAGTTTTTAAAAAGTGCATTAAGGTAAAGTCAGTTTTTTAGACTTTGACCTTATAAGTTATAACCAACCCCCCCTGTAATTTAATGCCCCACTTAGTAATAAATTGAAATTAAAAACCATCTATTTTAATACAATACATTTTTTTATTTATTTATAAAAAAAATAAAGTTTATAAATAGAAAAACTGTTTAGAGGGTTTCCTCGCAGTTTAGGACATACTTTTAATTATGTCGCCAAAACTGTTGGTTCCAAGTAAAAATATAAAAAAAATTTCGATCTTCAATTGTCCTCATTTTGAAGGTATACAAATTATATAATATAATTTGTACCGTATAAATTATATTAGCCTTCAATAATTTCCCACTTTTAAGTGCGATTGTGCGACGAAAACGAACTGAATGATCAATTTCGCGCAATGTTGGCGATTTCGGTTCTCGATCGGCCTTCGTTCAACAGAATGATGAAGGAATCGAAAAAGAAGGCAAAAGAAGGAGACGGTAACATAGAAGAGTTGGTGATTGAAATTGAGTCAAATGAATTGAGCAATTTAACCGAAAAAGAAAAGTCAATTTTAAATGGCATAGCACTGGAAATGCAAAGCAAAATCAAAGACTCGGAATTATTATCAAAAACAAATCCAGATGTTATTGAGAACTTTGTGATTTTGTCATTAAGGGGGTCTTTAAGGGTACTTGACTTTTTTATGGAAAACACGAATAAAAAAGTATAATTATACTACACCGCGAGATATGACATCTATTTTTCAAAAACACAACAAAAAAATGAAAGATAACGGGGTGAATCCTAACGGTGCAGGAGTGTATAACTGGGAATCTGGTTATAAGGTCAAGTGAGTTTTTTCAAAGCAAATCATGTTTTTTTTACTTTTTTGAGTGAAGACCTCCATTTTCAATTTTCGATGTTTCAAAAAATAACTATCAGTACAGTTGATTTCTTGGTTTGAAAAATAAATATACAGGGGGTTGGTTATAACGTCAGCCATTTGTGCCGTTATAAGGTCAAGTCTGTTTTTGCACTAAGGTCAAGTCAGTTTTTTCAGACACTAAGGTCAAGTCAGTTGTTTTGAGTAGCATGCTTTTTGGGAAAAAAATCTTTAAAATCATGTATTTTTACGTTTTGTTTCTTTGGATGAAGACCCCCCGCTGGCACATTTTTTTCTATAAAATCATGTGTTTTTGAACTTTTTCCAGCACTAAGGTCTTATTGTCGAAAAAAAATTCAGGTTGACTGTAAGGTTAAGTCAGTTTTTTCAAAGTACATTAATGTCAAGTCAGTTTTTTAGAACTTGACCTTATAACCAACCCCACCTGTACTCAAATAACGTGGGAATTCTACCGTTTATGTTAAAATAGGTCTACAAAAATAGGCTATTTTGTTGAAAAGTATCGGGGTCCTCAATTTATTCTCGAAATAGTAGATAAATCTACGCCTGCTTCATTTTGTAAACAAACGTGTTTTGAAAACTGCTTATTTTGTTCAACTTAGTTAAATCACCCTAAGATCGTCTATTTGGTTTTAGATATATTCGATCTGTCCGATTATGAATGATGTTACATAACGCCTAATATTTATCTTGTTTATTACGATGGCAGCTTTGGTTGAAGGTCAGGATATTAACCCATTGGATGACATTGGGCCGAATGCAAAGAAAAGGAAGCTCGACGATTTTTCATTTTATTTGAATGGAGACGACGAAAAATTACATGAAATTTCCCACCAGAAAGGTACTGAATATTTCAAGTGCACAGACGGGTATTTTTTTGTAAATAGGTACAGGGGGTTGGTTATAAAGTCAGCCCTTTGTGCCGTTATAAGGTCAAGTCAGTTTTTTCAGGCACATACTTTTTGGGGAAAAATCTTTAAAATCATGTCTTTTTTTAGGTTTTTGCAGCAACGTTTTACGTTTTTTTTGTTTTTTGAGTGAAGACCAATTTTCTCGGGAAGCTAGCCTCTAGAACTTTTAGTTGGATTAATAGCCTTATGTTCAGAAGATGAGTTTGAAGTTATTGACACTCAACTGGAGACAGAACAGAGCGGTGAAACATCGGACATCAAAATGGAGGTGAATTATGATTGTTTATTCGCAGCTTGAATCCCAACTAAGTAAAATAAAATCTTATTTTAACATCAGTCCGAGAAATAGTATATGTTTAGCATCCACACACAAGACAAGGACATGGTAAGATGTATTCAAAGTTAAATCGAAGTTAAGTATCAAAAAATAATATATTCCGGCGGAATAGTTTCTCTTAATAATTTCCATTTGTCTGCCAAATAAATAATTTATTCAGGGGGTTCGTTATAAGGTCAGCCATTTGTGCCATTATAAGGTCAAGTCGGTTTTTTCAGGCAAAAAGGTCAAGTCAGTTTGTTTCAGTAGCATGCCTCCCCCCTATAAATAAGCTCGAGTCAGTTTTTTAAAGTGCATTAAGCTCAAGCCAGTTTTTTAGACCTTGACCTTATAAGCAACCCTCCTGTAAGATAATTTAATAAAATAATAAAAAAATAAAATATTTATGTAAAAAATAATTTTAAAAATATATATGTAAAAAGTGTTTATTTAATTAAAATAAATATTTAAGTAAAATAACTGATAAATCAAAAATCAATAAACCAATCGGAAAAATATTGATTCTTTAATGAGCACACATCAGAAAGATAAATCGGAAATGAAGCGATTGGAGCAACATTTTGAATCGTGTAAGAAAAGCGACATTTTAGCGGATACAATTGGTTCTGAAAAATCATTAGATGACTTCTTGAAGAACGCCAATGAACCTCAGATGGACCTTTTTTACGCCAAGTATATTGATGACCTTTCGTGCCCAACCAATGATGACGGCGAATTTAAACTCAGGCCCGGATATTTATCAATTTTCCAATTCCAATGAACTAGCGAAAAATTGAGCAAAATTCGCATATCATGTCCTGGTTATAAGGTCACACGGTGTGACCGTTATAAGGTCAAGTCAGTTTTTAGGCTTGACGTTATAACCAGACCCCCTGTAAAAAATTTAACATTTTTAGCATTTTACCCGCCATATGTGTCATGTTTCGCTTTGAGCTTTTTAAAGTTACGAAAATCAATATCTGGTCACTGTTCTTTCAACGGGATTATTGCATTTCTGAAGCGCGCTACCCTAAAGAAGTACAATCGCAAAATTCATTTTAATAGCATGAAAACTTTTGAACGTGCTGTCAAGAAAAAGCGTCAAAGTATATGCAAAGCCGGAAAATCTACAGTCAGCCATCCCTGTGTTGCGAACGAGGATTTGGAATTTATCAAAAAATTGTTTCATCCAACCTATTATGAACGTGATGGACGCATTTTAGATTGGGGATAAATATAATAGCCGAAAAATCAAGATTTTTTTTAACTATATTATATTATATAATATACCGTATGGGGACGCTCTGACTGCCACGGTGACGTCATAATAGGGTTACAAATTAAAGGCAAATTGCTCAAAGCCTGACAGTCTGAGCGTCCCCATACGGTAGTTAAAAAAAAACTTGATTTTTATATAATTTATATATAGTCTATATATAATATATTATATATAGCACCTGCTGTCACATATAATATCACTACATGTAACATGTATATAGACTATATATAGTGATATTATATGTCACAGCATGTGCAATATCTTGATCCCTAAAATAGCACGAAAAATTGAATGGGATTTTCGTTACTTTGGCGGAACAAAATCAAGTAGGTGTTCTTATGAATTGCACGCCTAGACTGCCAGTGTGACTGAATTTTTATGGGATGTTTTGGGTGCCTTTTTATGGATATTTTAGGCGAGGGAAAGGACAGCCTTGAGTACTGTCGTTTTGGAAATTCAAACACAGCACTCTATGCTGCAGGGACCATACTTGCACTTAACTCTAATGGGTCCTTGCAGTTTTTGTACTTTTCAAACCAATCGTCCCCATGGGTACAGAATGTGATTTTTTTAGAATGCTTAGAACTAAACTTCAATAATACTAATTTAGAAGCCATTGATGATTACACCCTGGGTTGTGTGGAAGAAGCCACCATCACTGTAAACAATGAAAGCGTTCGATGCTACCGTGTGAACGACCCAATGAATTCCAAGGACAGGGTTTTATAAAGCTGCGATAAAGATGTGCACGTTTTTCATTTAGGTGGTTTTTATTTTAACCCAACGCAAAATTTTTTTCGAACAAAGATTGTGGTAAAACTAAAATAGGTATTGACGAACGATTTTTGGCATGGAACTGTAAAATTCTTTGCAGGAATTTCGGACCGAAACTGGAAGTACCCGTAATTACCGGTTAAAACGCAAAAATAACAATATCTAGAAAAAAAAATCGATAAATTCGACTTAAAAGACTTAAAAGACTTTTGACATTAGGCATATTTATAAATATTTATTTTTGAAACCCCTGGTTAGTTTCCAATATGTTTGATTGAGGATGAAAATAATGCCCTGTGCCCATACCGAAGTCTCTCACTTTACCTGTCAAAAGTTGACCCTGAAATAAGGGAAAATCCAGATCTCTGGATGTCTACATCATTGTGGTTGAAACCGGAAGCACGGTTACATGAGTGCCATAGGGTCAGTTACATTGGTTCCGCAATGTCTTTGGGTTATTGGTTCAAAGAACCCTTGGCAAAACGTCATTTTCGATCATTTTTTAAGGGGATGCTTGACATCATCCAAGACAGGATTCAATTTTAAACTACACCCCCTAATCAGTCATTTAAACAACTGTTTTGCTGAAAAAGTGTTAAGATAATTGAATTTTGTTCAGATAATAGGGTAGGGTATTTCGATACCGTATTTGGTAAGATAATTGGAAATCGCGATACGTTTCGGTCCAAAAAAGTGTTAAGATAACCCAAATTATTTAAGATAACTAATTGTTGGGTGTGTATATAGTTTTAATATTAAAAATTGTACCGGTCAACATACGGATCTATTTACCGGGGTGGTTAGTTAAAAGGTCTGCCATTTTTGGTCTTGTCAGTTTTTTCAACATAAATCATGTCTTTTTTTGGATGAAGACTCAACATTGTTTGACCTTGACCATTTTCTAAATTCAAGTTTGATCCTGTTTAAGCGTCCTATGATTCGAAATTTGATTGGAAATACGGTTATTCAAACTATAGTATTCGAAAGTTAACAGACCGGAAGTTGGAAGAAGGCGGTATTGGAAAGGGTTAGAATTTATGCCTGTTTTGATTTTTCGTGATACGATTCTTTTGGTCTATTTTGTTGCCCTTTTGACAAAAAAATCAACCCTATTGAAGGTGTAGGACATAGAGCTATGAGATTGGGTCAAGGTTTGGCCGGAAGTTACCGAACACCTGATGACAAGATAACAAACGAAGACGCTGATAACATTATGATTAAATTATCACAGGTGGGTGTTTTCCAAGTTGTCTTCCAATAATGTCATAGTTTTTATTCACTTTCTTACTTTGATGCCCCTAGAATCTAGGGCCTAGATCGCGCAGTGACGATCAATTTTCAATATACACCGGGTGCGCAGTTATCGGGCGTCCAGTTATCGGGCGGATTTGTGCTGTTATCGGGCGGGTTTTTTTCATATTTTTGGATATATATGACCAAATTTCCCGCTCGTGCTGTTATCGGGCACCTTCGTGATGTTATCGGGCGTTTTTTTTTTGCATATTTTTACCTTATTCCGCTTCCACCCTGAGCAGTTATCGGGCGCCCGATTAAGGTTTTTTTGTCGCGAAACCCGCCCGATAACTGCGCACCCGGTGTATGTTAATAACTCTAAAAAATAATAACATACAGGGGGTTGGTTATAGGGTCAGCCATTTGTGCCGTTATAAGGTTAAGTCAGTTTTTTTGTGTAGCATGCTTTTTGGGAAAAAATCTTTAAAATCATGTCTTTTTACGTTTTTTTTTTGGATGAATACTCCCCCCCCCCCTAATGACATGAAAAATGACCCTTTAAGATTTTGGGAAAAGCGTTTCATATTCCAATTGACCAAATCGTCGAGCGGGTCGTCTTACAGGATCAACTGATATCCGAAAATGTCGAAAGCTTAGAGGTCAAAAAATTGCAGGAAGATCTTGCTGAACTTCGTGAAGATTCGCCAGAAGATGACGATGTCCAAGTAAAGGAAGAGTACGATGAATCTGAAATTTCCAATTTTGTCGTCCAAAATTCGGAAAATCACGAATGTAAAATTCGCCATGAAGAAACCCAAACCGACAAATCTGTAGATTTGCCCCAGGAAATCCGACCAGGCTCCCCGTGTCAAAAATGTACCAGAAATTCTCAAAAAATTGCCATTATGGAACTTGAAAATGCCAAACAAAAGGCAAGGATAGCCAAACTCAATAAAGAATTAATCGACTATCACACGTTTTATGGGACCAGAATATCAGACGGGAATTTCAGTTTATCACCGACGGCAAAACAAAAGTTGGCGCGCTTGGAGTTAAAAGCGGCAGAGTTTGAACTCGATTCTCTGTCACATTCACTGTATAACAAAACTGATCTATAATTAGGTACAATTCTTGGTCAACATATTTTTTTAGAAAATGCTTCCAGTTTGGTGAAAATTTCATATGTATACACTGTATACTATACAGGGTCCATTTTTGGCCAAAAATGTTCAAAAATTGACATATGTCATTAATTAAAACTCTTAACTTTTTTCAGTCAAAACGACTGGGAATTTTACCTACAGGGGGTTTTTTGCGAAAAATCTTTCAAATCATGTCTTTATACGTTTTTTTTTGGATGAAGGCCATGTCAGTTTTTAATGAATTTTAAATCAGGTCGTTTTTATAGGCCTTGGCCATCCAACCGCAGCAATCCGAAATAAATATTTTTTCTCTAAACCGAAATTTCTACGAGACATTCCAAGGATATTTTTTCTTCTGTTTGAGAAATAAAACGTTATTTTCTGTCCTACAACGATCAAGTAATTTATGACTAACAAACTAAAATTAGCCAAATACAGGTCGTTTTGAAGAATTATTGTCCCCATATTTTTACGGGCATTTCTTACTTTGTATTTTATTGTATTAAGAAGATATTTGGCATGAATGGGACGTTGTACAAATATACGAACTTTGCCAAAGGTTGGCAGCGTCGATATTTTGTTTTGGATGGTTCTACACTCCATTACTATTTACGAGAACCGACGGATCCCGACCAGGCTGTCCGAAAAGCACGCGGAAGTTTGCCTATCGTCGGCGCCATGATCACTCCTAGGTACTATTTTTAGATACAAGACTTTTTGGGAATAAGGTCTGGGATTTGGCCACACAAGGTTTGTGTGTGTAAAGGTGTACTTGAAAAGCAAAGATACTTTTTGCTTTTTGAATTTTTTGATTCCGATAATTTTAACCCCCGAAAAATCGATTACGCTTTTTTGTGCAACCTAAAAAAAACTACCAAAGTCTTCTCAACTGCTCGGTTCTAAAAAAGAGAAGTCATATGATCCATTTGGGTGACCTCAAAAATTTTCCATAAAAATAGAATCGGAATTTTTGAGATATCGCGATTTTCCGGTTTTGAGCGGCAAGTTTCGGTTTGATATCAGACCTTATTTTTTCGCCTAAAAAGTCCATATTATGAAATCCATAGCCTATAGCCTTTTTCTACGTTTTGGACTAAAGGGGTTTTAATGTTTATCCTATATTTGAGAACCAAGAGTTAGAAACAAGGGAATAGTCATATGCAAAGTTAGTTTACATTTATTGACAATCATTCGTAGCGATGAAGACGGTCATGGATTCACGGTATCGGCTTCAAATGGTGATGTGTATAAATTAAAGGCGTCGGATGCTCGGAATAGACAAATGTGGGTGGATCATTTACGCTCTTCGGCCGGCGGTGATCTTTTGCCGCACCCGGCAGATAGTAGGTAAGCTATAGTGTACATTTTTGTTTGACCTACCAGGCCCGTTATAAGGTCTGATATTTGGTCTACAATAAGATTTTTCTCGACTTAGGCAATATATATGTTCTTTTAGGGACACAGTTCATAATTATGACATTTGTCTTCTTGGAAACTTTCGGAAAATCATGTCTTTTAGGGCAAATGTTTTTCAATATTTCTTGTTGGAAGTGGATTTCCTTTTTTGAATCACATTTATGGGAATAAATCATACATCTTCTTCGTAGAGACCTTGTTGGTTATAAAGTTTTTTCAACATAAACCATGTCTTTTTACATTTTTCTAGAAATACCATGGTGAACCAGCCCCGGCATTCGACCTTTCATTTCTGTGGCTATACTGTGGTCAAGTCATATATTAAATTGACTACGGACAAATTATGTCTTTAAACGATGATCGTTAAAAACAATTTTTTTTAAATGATATCATCTTTATAGTCTTCAACCGAATTCAAGTTACTTTTCGGAGGCGAGTTCAAACGATCAGCCAACTATGAAAATTTATGACCAACTTATGAACGCCAGAGATCGTGTGGCGGCTGCACGAAAACATTTAATGGAAATCGAAGATAAGGTAAATTTATAGGCATATTCATTTGGTTCAATGAATATGCCGAAAATGTGTTTTATGGAGAAAGGGTACTCAACCAACAGTTTATATATAACTATAACGTAAAGCTTATAATATATATTAACTATAGTTATATATAAATTGAGGGCGGATTTCAATTCCTCTGGAAAACACATTATTCAAATTCCGGCGGTGCCTTCAATTCTAAAATTGATATTATAAAACATTGTTTTAGTGTGATCAGTTGCCTATGAACGAAGTCTATTTAAAAATAATGTCATATGGTCATTCGGCGATTGTGTCTCTCGAGCGCGCTATCGATATCGCTGACCGAACATATTTATTTGGAAAAACGGAACAACTTCGGAGCCAACTCGACATTGAAAAGGACCTCTGCCAAAGGTTTGTACAAGACCTTATCTTAATTTTCATTCGGTTCGCAAGTGCAGAATCCATTTCGAGTTAAATCAAGTAAAAAAATCGAGTTAAAAAGTAAATATTGGTGTTAAATTAAATTTGTATCAAAATTTATAAAAAACCATATAGTTTTTATATGCAGTTAATGCGCACACAACGCACCACTTTCGTTTCTCAAAAATTGTGCGCGTATTAGTGCGTTATGTGCACACTATTGCGTTGTAGTGCAACTGTTGTACCTCAAATTTCCAAGATGTTATTATTTGCTCGGCCAAATAAACTTCTTCATAAGCTTAATTTTCAGTATAAACCATATTTTCAGTTAAGTTTTAACCCTCGAAGACCAGCCATACCCACTATTAATATGGCATTATCGGTGGTTAATATGTTATTTTAGGAGCGTCTCTCTGGAGAAGCATTCTTCATCTTCCGAAGCCGACGAGGAAGTTAAAATCGAATGGATCAAAACGGATATCGAGAATGATATGCTATTTGTTGAGTTTGATGATGAGCAACGCGCCAATATGGTGTCGATTATGCAAAAGATTCCCTACGGTGACAATCTCTTGGCCCAGTCCTGGCCCCAGGTCGGTTTTTTTTTCGTACAACACAACTTCAAAATCGATTTCTAGAACAGGTTCTTGATGGGGTTATCAAATGTCAAGGCCCAAAAGTGGCCCTTTTTATTCTAGAAAATTAATGGAACGGAGAAAATGCACCGTTTTAAAATTTTTCCGGCATTTACTTTCGTAAGACAAGTAACGTAATTTCGTTAAAAAGCATGTATGTTTTATATAAAAAAACGCAAAATTATTTTTAAAAGCAAATCAGACCTCAAGCCACTGGAGCAAGGTTTTCTCTAGAAACCATTTATAAGTTTTTGTTTTACCAAAACAAAACCGACCACAGTGGCTAACTTCAACCAAAAGTGGATCCGAAATTATCGCCCAGTTGTGTCGCTTTTCGCCCAAGTCAACGGACCCGATCGATCTGGTCAAGTGGATCATGTCATTGAAAATTCCACCCATCATTTTCTTCAATAAAGTTCCGCGCACTTCGCCAAAAAATTTTGAGTGCAAATTTGATGATAAGCTAATTTCAATTGAAAATCTCACCGGGTCAAAATTCAAGGTCAATTTGACATCCGCAATCACCGTGTCCTTCCAAGTCGCCTTAGAATCGGTCTACCGCGGACCCGGAAAACCGTTTTTGATCGAATTGAAATTTAAAGGTAAACCTTTACTTAAAAATTTAACTCGGGTGAAAACCCTACAGGGGGTCTGGTTATAAGGCCACAAAGTGTGACCGTTATAACTTATAAGGTTAAGTCATATTTTTTGCACTAAGGTCAAGTCATTTTTTTTGCACTAAGGTCAAGTCATTTTTTCTTGCACTAAGGCCAAGTCATTTTTGCTTGCACTAAGGTTAAGTCAATTTTTTGTGAAGCATGTTTTTTGGGAAAAAATCTTGGAAATCCTGTCTTTTTACGATTTTTTTGGATAAATATATTTTTTTTGGAAATCATATATTTTGGCGGAAAATCTTGGAAATCCTGTTTTTTTACGATTTTTTTGGATTTTTTTTGGAAATCATATATTTTGGCGGATTTTTCGTCACAAAGAGCGCTATTTTAGAGAATCAAATCGTCCCCTTAACGGCATTAGGACTGTAGATATTATATTTGCGGTTTTTTAGACGTTTCGATTGGAAGCGAAAATTGGCATATGGTTGAGTCTCCATTGATCAAAGTGCATCATGTACTGTCTGCGCCTAAGCTGTCGTGGCACGGCCGGTGGCTGCTGAAAAATCGCGAGCTAAAAGAGGAGCTTCAGATTAATTACGCCGGCGAGGAGGTTTCGGGTCATTTGCGAAATGAAACGAGAATGATTTCAATTGACGGTTCAATTCATCGACCTCGAATCGACGGCGAATTCTTCAAATTACCTGAATCATCATACTTCATTCGACAGTAGTCATCCATTCATGTCTCTGTGTATGGGGAAATGTCGGAACCGGTTCATTTGGTTGAATAAGCAGTTTGTGGTATAAGGGGATGGGTGAGATAAGTTTGATTTCTTCAAAAAAATCAAAATAAAAAAAATTTTGGCACTCAAAATTTAGGTTTCTCCAGAACTGATATTTTTTGACCAGTTTACGTTCAAGCAATTGTAGCTCGATTCCAGAAAATTTCAGAAGTCCTAAAGGAAGCAAATTGACACAACATAAAATTTTTTTGTCAAACTACGTCTGAATTTTTTAAGAATCGAGCTCCTATCAATCACTGTTCAAAAAAAAATCTCTTCCTTACTTTTATTTACACAATTTTAATTTTCGAAGATATCCCCGCTAATTCTAAAATACATTCATAAACTATGTTTTTTCGCATTTTTGGTCGCAGAAACCTGTTTAAAAAGTGCATTTTAGGTAAAGTTTCATTTTTGAATTTGTTTTTCTACTAAATGAGTCGGTTCCTCCAATGATATTTCCTCTTCTTTATTTATGTTCCACAAAAACATAACCACATAATCGTTTATTCTATCGTCTAAAATAGCCAGTAATTTAGCACCGGTCCTAAAAATCTTCATTTCCTGGCCAATCATTGTGGCCTAACTGTTAATAAAAAAAAATGATGAATTGATTAAAGCAATACAAAAATTCAAGTTCAAAGTTTAAACTAAATTTCTCAAAAAACGACAGGGTGCTGATTATGAGAAGAAACTTCTTTAACCGTGTAAATCTTAACCTTCGGACCTGTACATAACCAAGGTTAATAATAAACGTTCAATAATGGCGTTAGCTAAAATATATGAGTGGTAATTATTACAGACGTTGTTGGTTAAAAGTACGTTGTCAGTAATTTTGGCCTATATGTGGTAAAATTAGTTCTTTAGCACTAAGGTTTTTTCGGTATTTTTTGTTTTTTTCTTCTGCGAAATAATGTTACAATAACATCAAGTTAGAAAGAAAATGTGGAAAAATGAAGTTCCGGAAATGTCCGCAGCGAGTTCTAGAATTTTTTGAAGCTGCCAAAAAGGTCTTAAAAGGGCTAAAACGGAGGACGAATTGGGGTTCGAATGTAGAATTACACGCTGCGGAAAGTGAGTTTTGTCGATTTTTCGAAAATTTTCTGAAAAATGACATAATCGGTCCTCAAAAAAAACGTTTTTTTTTAAATCAGAACTTTCTACGTTTCAGTCTGATAGAATGTCAAGCCATTTTTTTCAATAAAATTCTAACAGGGGGGTTGTTTATAAGGTCAGCCATTTGTGCCGCTATAAGGCCAAGTCAGTTTTTTCCACTAAGGTCAAGTCATATTTTTGGTGGAAAACCGTTAAAAAAATTTCTTTAAAATCATGTCTTTTTCACTTTTTTTTTGTGAAGACATATTGTGATCCGTTCGATTGAAATTGGACACATCTTTTTATAAAAAATGAAGGGAAAACCCCGTTGTTTGGTATCCAAATATTGAGGTCGCGCAATCGATTCATTTTTTTCTCATTTTTTTTTGTTCTTAACAAGATTACGAGATTTATCCAACTATGATTGAAAATATTTGTGATTTACATGTATTTAAAAATATGCAGAAATAGTTTGAGGAAAGTTTCGTCTCATTTCCAAGATCGGGCGTCCTTTAGAGATTGTTCAAAATGAGGCTTTAAATAGCGGGTTTCCGGCCGCGGGCTAAACGATTGTGCATTCGGGTTTAATCTCGGGTTGAGCGATTGATATTGATCTTGCCCCATGAATCGCCCATTTGGCAGTGATTTGACAATTTTCGCATTTCCAATTGGTCGATTCATGTTGCGCTTCGGTTGAAAAATCGCCGGCTTAATAACGATCTTTTTGCTCCCCAAAAACGGCGGATGTCGCCGAATGATTGCTTCGGCCGCTTTGCTGCTCGATAACGAAACGGACATGAAATTATACCCCTATTAAAAAAAATGTTATTTTTTGCTTAGATGGTTTTGCCAGATAAAGTTTTCAATCTCGAGAAAAATTAAGTGTTATCATAACACTGTTATGTTAAAATTATTAAATATATTTATTTTTTGGTCTTCTAGTCTTTTTCGAAACCGGCTTTATTAAAAACTAAATTGCAATGGTATAAAGAAGGGTATTTTTTGAAAATTACAGTTTTGGATTATTATTTCACGAAAAATTAAGACAACAAACCTTATTTGAAAATTTCAAGTCCATTGAAAAAATCTCCACGTCCACAAAGCCCGAATCTGCAAGGGCCCTCTCAATGAAATTTCGGGTTGGTTTTGTACCCCCTACACCGACCATTTCACCCGAAATACTCAATCCATTTGAGATAACCACTATGGCATCTTCGGCAGGTTGAACAATTTCGCCGAGTTCCTGAAAACACGTCAATCTTTTCATTTTTTAAAAGTTTTTTTTTCTTGAATTTCTCGTATTTTTTTTTAATCGTTGCTTTTTATATCGTCTGAGCGTAAGCTAGGGTCAGCTGTTTTTCAGATGTGGCTGATTCACACCTTTTTCGGTCCTTTTGAAAATTTTCTTCGGTTCAGCTGGAAATCACACGTTTTTTGTTCGACATTATTTCCGAAAAAGCGGAAACAATTACTTTTTTTTTAATTTTACTGAAAACTTCTGCAACCAATTAAATTAGCGGAACACTTTCACAGCGGGCCTTGTTATTGGTTTTACTTTGATTTGTTAAAAATGTTTTTACGATATTGTTGGATGTCCTTAAACCTAACTCTCTAGGTGAAGACCAAAAATTACCGCTGGATATTTTTTGGTGAAATCAAGTGTTTTGAGATGTATTTATAGACCCGTTTAATTTTAAAATGAATTTAAGTTATAAGGTTCAGTGGGCAGTTTACAATGCCGCATTATTCATACTGTATGGTATTACAATAACCGACTCAAATTTAGGATTTTTAAAACAGTTAACTTTCGCCCAAAACTGATCTTTTTTTTTGAAAAAAGTCAAGTGGCAGATACCCAGTTTAACCTTATTCGTGCTAATTTACTTCTCAAAGAACTGCCTTGTAATCTGACTCAATACACGAAAATAAAACAATAGTAATAAGTTCAGCATGATTGGTCGTATTTTACGAGGTCGACCACCGGCCCTCACTCGGACTCTTCGTTTCGCAGGTGTCGATAACGATGACCTGGCTTGGCTGCGGCCGGTCGAGGTCAAGTTTGAGGATGGCATGGCCGAGTTAACGAATAAAATTAAAACAGGTGTTAAAATTGAAAACAATCCTGAGATTAACGAGGTCCTATCACAGCTCATCACGGGGCGAAAACCGCCCAAACGTGAACGGACCCTGCGTCATCGGGAAGCCACCGATTTGAACAACAAACTACTCGAGAAAAATCCGACCGTCAGACTTCATCTAGTCATATTTTATATGAAATATTTCCCAGAATTGGGCGGACGACATGCTGGTTGGCGTCTTAAAAATAAAGGTACGATCTCGTTGTATTTTCATCTTCTAGTATTTTCGTTTTTTATGACAATATATTGTGTAAAATACACATGTCACTTTTATTATACAAAAAAAATAACAAAAATTTCCATCAACGCCAAATCCGCATTGTTCGTAAATTTTATAAGTTTGAGACTCAAACTTTGAGTTCAATTGGTTAAAATTGTGAATCATATCGTAAAATTGTTTTACAAAAATATCTGATGCCGTATTTGCCCAGAACCTCACCATTCCTAAACAAATTCATTACAGGGGGTCTGGTTATATAGTCACCATACCAGGTCAAGTCATTTTTTTTCAAGATAAATCATGCCTTTTTCACTTTTTTTTTGGAGCAAATCGTATGTTTAAAAAAACATTCTTTAAATGGTTATAAGGTCAAGTCATTTTTTTGGAGTGCATTAAGATCAAGCCATTTGTTCGAGCTCGACCTTATAACCAAACCTCTTGTAATACAGGATATGTATTATCTAAGTTTAAAAACCTTGTTTTTGGTGAAATTTATGGTTTTTAAAATTTTATAAACCACGATCTTGAAATCAAAATGTTTGCGTACATAATCTTATAATCATTATTATTTTAGAATTTTACTCCGACGACCAAATTCAACGAGACATCGAATTCAATAAACGACTTTTGCGTGAAAAATATAACGTGGAATATGACGAGTGTTTTGCCCGTTTATCAGTTGGCTCTCCTCTGGACGTTCGGTGGCGAAGTCTGAAATCGAAAATTGCCGCCGAACAAACGGAAGAGGTTGAAAAGCGCTGGTCAAGTCAGTCTAACGAAGAATTATTTAATTATGAGAAAAATTATAGAAGTGGCGCGATGTCCATACCCAAATTGCCCACATTTTCTTTATCCGTTTTCGATGATGGCGAAATGAGTAGTAAAAATGAAGACGCCGTAATATCTGAGACGCTCAGCGAAAGTGTTCCTGACAGTAATTTAGGAAAAACGATTTTTATACGAGAAAGAAAGCAACCAATTGCGAATAAGGAAGAATCAGATTAGGGTGCCCACCGAAACTATTAAAACGCAAGACAGAAAACTAATAAAACATAAATCGGGATATTTTTTTAAAACCGACAAATCCTTATTTTTGGTCGTGATAATATTGATCGTTTTATTCATTCAAAAGACATATAATATGAAACTAAAAAATCAAAACGAATCTGGCTTCATCCAGTTCAAGTTCCTGATAAAATAACCTTAGAAATTAAAATATATGATTATATAATACATATGTATTACAGACAGTAAGTTTCGACCGTACTCTCCAGAATTCACCATTTAAACAAAATCTCGAAATGCTACATGTAATATTTCTTTGAAGAAACATATTTATAGTTATAAGCACCCTCACTTAGCGGTTTCAGATTATATTAGGGAAAAATTGGAAAAGATGGATGCATCAATGGCAAATGTGGACATTGGTTTACTGCCCCAAGCCATAAAAAACGGATTAGTTAAATCTGAATGCAAAATTTATAATGCCCATTTGATAACAGCGATTCGACGTCCCGCGCTTGGTATCGAGGAATTGAGTCAAAATTCGCACGTTTTTTCGAGTCTTTGCCGAGTCCGTGCCATTGATCCGAAATTAGTTGATAAGGTCATGGTGTAATTTTTAAAATTTTCCACCCACTTTGGTTGTAAGGTCCGATATTTTGTTTGTGCTTTATTATAAGCTGATTTGGCCAACGTTTGTCGAATAAAATGTTTTTTTATTTATACCGATAATTTAATTCAAATAAATTTATACGGATAAATTGGTCTGCATAAACTTACCGCTTTAATTTTGGTAAATTAAGTTCTTTTTGAGAAATAAATAACGTCAATAAGTTTTGTTTTTTAAGCTAATTTTCATCAAAGCATGTCCTTTTCAATTACTAATTTATTTCTGTTGATCGCTAATTTCATAAACTTGGAAATACATGTAAATTATACCCTCACAAAGGTTATTTCGTATAAAGATAAGAAAAAGCTCGCTTTAGAAGACTATGTTGAAAAACTGCGTTCATATGAAAAAGCCCAGAAAAAATTTAAAGAAGACTATCACACGGCGAAAAGTGAAAACAAGCAGAGAACTCCAGAAGAAAGAAAAAAATATGACGAAGATCGGCAGCGTGCCAAATGGCACGTAACCGACTTGAAGAATGAAATGCTTCGGGCCAAAGTGCTCTTTCAACTCGTTGAGTACGAAATGGTTCGAGATGCCCTTTCCCTGCCCAATCTTATCTCCCCAAAAACACCAAAAGATCGATCTTTTATTCGAAAAACCGTTTTATCTGATCGAAAAACGAAGGCTGGGTTACCAGCAACTAAGGTGGTTATTACGCATTTATATGGAATATAAACCTGACCCATCAAACATGTACAGGGGTTGGTTATAAGGTCAGCCATTTGTGCCGTTATAAGGCCAAGTCATTTTTTGCACTAAGGTCAGGTCAGTTTTGACTTGACCTTAGTGCAAAAAAAATGACATCTTTTTTACGTTTTTTTTTAGGTTTTTTTGCACTAAGGTGACGATTACAAGCTCTATTTTAATAGTTTAAAATGCAAACAGGAAATATGTTTAAAAACCTAAAAACGACTATGGAACTTCTTGACAGTGGCAATCGAGCGAATTCGCGATTAACCGGCGGCAAATCAAGTCGAGTTTTACGTGGTGACTTGGCATTATTAGAACGTGCCTTGCACAATTATAGTCTAGATGTATTAGAACCTGAAAGTGAATTCGTCTCGCCGCCACCTTTAAGCTTTGACTATGTTTCGACGGCTGTGAGCGGAGAAAGCACTGATTCGACAGATTATGAGAAATTTTCTTTCAAAAATGTTCTCAATCTCGAATCTCATCGGGCTCTTGCGCAATTATATGCGTCATTCGGTAAGTTTTACTTAATTGGATATCCGTATACGGTATACGACTTGAACGTATGGTTTAGAAATGCATATACGGAAGGGTTGGTTATACTAAAGTCTTGGATTTTGACTGTTTTTATAATCTAAATATATGACTAAGTTTTTATCATCTTTTTTGCACTAGGGTCTTATGGTCTTTTTGAGACTAAGGACAAATCAAAACCATGATTTTTTGGGAATAAATCTTTTTTGAACCAGAACCCTCCGTATCCGGAAACAGTTCAAGAGTTTTTAAGGCGTGTTAAAAAAACCCGGCCACCGCGTTAGTTGAAATTTTTATGCAAAAAGTTAAACTTATTTTTAAGCATCAAACAAGTTTGATTTGTCGTCTAATCGATTTGATGCGAATTCAAAGTCCATTCAATTTTTCCACGCATTATGTGACAATACGGTCGAGGCGGGACTCCCGATGCATTCCAAAGACATTCCCTTATTAGCCGTTTCGAACAGCGTCGAGTCAGCCGCACTTAGTTTTGAGAAAATGGTCGATTTTGTTTCTTCGCTTCTGGCCGCCCTCAATATTTCATTCCGAATCCGAGAAAATTCTATTAACGAGTAAGTTATCGTTTTCACAAGTAAATACAGGGTGGTTGGTTATAAGGTCAGCCATTTCTGCCGTTATAAGGTCTGCCATTTCTGCCGTTATAAGGTCAAGTCATTGTTTTACACTAAGGTCAAGTCAGTTTTTTTGCACTAAGGTCAAGTCAGTTTTTTTGCACTAAGGTCAAGTCGGTTTTTTGAGTAGCATGCTTTTTGGGAAGAAAATCATGTCTTTATACGTTTTTTTTGGATGAAGACCTCCCGTGTTCCCTCCGCAAATAAACAAATATATAATTTTTCGATTTAAGTCCAGTTTTATAAATCATCTTTTTATCTGACCTGAAACCACCAGTTTCCAAACCGCTTGCAATACCACCATTTCCGATTAAAAATTTCAATGGTTAAAGTATAAATTAATATTTTACAATTTTTAAGTATGGAGCAGTCGTCCTACCGCGCCGTTTCATTCGAAGTTGAAATTCCATCTGTGATTGGCCAGTGGAAACACTTTACGACAATTAACCATCGACGGCAATATGTCGCCAACAGATTAAATATGATTTATGAGGTAAACATAATTTTATATTTGTACAGGGGGTCTTGTTATAAGCTCCTAAGTTGTGACCGATATAAAGTCAAGTCATTTTTCCTTGCGCGAAATTAAAGTGAGTTTTTCTTCAATAGGGCTGGTTGGTTAGAAATCTATACAAATCATGATGTGTCTTTTTGCACTTTATATCTATGAAATCTTTTAGAACATTTTTCCCAGCACCTTAAGGTCTTATGGTGGAAAAATATTTTGGTCGTCAACATTTTTTCAAATGGTTATAAAGTTTTTTTTAAGAGCATTAAGGTCAAGTCCTTATTTGTCAAACAGATTTGCATAAAATCGTGACCTGGTTTTAAAAGTAATTATTCAAGTACATTTAAATAATTTTTTAACGTTTTTTTAACATTCAGGACGATTTGGAAAATAAGCTGAAATTTTGTCAGACTGTTGATGGGGTTATAGTGAGTAGTATTCTGTTCGATACAATTCTCGAAATGGACCAGAAACGTCACCAGTCAACTGTTTGGACTGGTGGGGACCCACGGCCTATAATTTCCGTACCAGACGTTTTACAGGCATTTATGCCCAATGGTATGGCGCAATTAGTTCCGCGAGATAACTTAAAGTATTGGTATGCTGGAAAATACAGTCAACGCAAGAGTCCGACAAGTGGCGGAATTTTAGGCATGGTTCATCAGAGAAATATTACATGGTGGATTTTTTGTAGATTACACCAATTTATGAAAAATAATACAGGGGGTTGGTTATAAGGTCAGCCATTTGTGCCGTTATAACGTCAAGTCAGTTTTTTTTTGCACTAAGGTCAAGTCAATTTTTTTGAAGTGCATGTTTTTAGGGAAAAAACTTTAAAATCATGTCTTTTTACGTTTATGTTTGGATCAAGACCTGCCCTCGTTTTACATTTTGCTTTGTTGGTGTCGCGGAAGAGAAAGTTCAAGTTTGAACCTTAATTTCAGGCAAATATTCAAGGTTACAGAAAAAAAATTGGCCTGGATATGAATCTTGGGAGTGGGATATTGATGTGCCCGAGGACGACGACCAAAATGACCCTGAATCTGATGTAAATTATGAAACCGAGTATAATGATGGGGATTAAGCTCCGCATTAGACACATTGCAAGGCTAAAATTTCCAAAAAAAAATTAATTAAGTTTTTTATAAGTCTTCAAAATTTGTTTTATAATTTGTCAATATTGTGTATTTATGTCTGCACTGCCGATAATTTTGATTCAGCCCTTTTTAAAATCCTTTGATACGTAATTTAATCGGTTGTAGTTGGAGGTCTTTTCTAAAACTTATTTAAAAATCAAAACATGAAATTAAAGTCTTAACGGAGTCTAATGGCGCAGAAGGTGGAACATTCGAATTAATCATTGGACCTTTTTTCGATTTGTGATTCATATTATTTACTGAGTAAATAACTTGGAATTGAATCACTTCAATATCTAACAAATAAGTGCATTTAGAAAGTTATGGATCGGAATTGAGAGAAAAAAATAAACATATATTTGACATGTTTGGATTTTTCCGTGGCCGTCAGACAGATGTGTCTGATGAGGTTGAAAAACGGAAGGTAAGATTTTAAACTTATTTTCAGAAATTGTAGTAGCAAGTATTTTTTTTAATTACACTACCTAACCATTTGACTTAACACATTTTTTTCCGAAAAAA
>SCLG01000003.1:868603-886185 GCA_004367875.1 Oikopleura albicans
ACATATATTTGACATGTTTGGATTTTTCCGTGGCCGTCAGACAGATGTGTCTGATGAGGTTGAAAAACGGAAGGTAAGATTTTAAACTTATTTTCAGAAATTGTAGTAGCAAGTATTTTTTTTTTAATTACACTACCTAACCATTTGACTTAACACATTTTTTTCCGAAAAAAGGTGTTAATTCAAATGCAAATTGTTAAGTCAAATGCAAACTGTTAAGCCAAATGGTGTTAAGTCAAATGGTTAGGTGGTGTATGTCATTCTCAATATAATTAAAATAAATTAAATAAATGTATGTTTCTAATGTGTAATTCTAATACAGTCAGAGGTTTCTAAATGTGCATTTCCGAAAAAGGTGCATATCTAGAGAGACATGCACATCTAAAGAGACATTGATCGCCGTACTCACGGGAAAAAGTCAACATCTACAGAGATTTTTTGAAAAACGGGTCCGAAAAAATACACATCTAGGGGCACATTTAGAAAAATCAGTCTGAAAAAGGTGCACATCTGGAGGTATTTCTAAGGACTGTATTGATAGACTATCAAGCATGTGTTCGTACATTGTACGGAAATAACCATGTTTTTGTAATTAAATTTAAAAATAATAAATGTACAAACTGATAATCGTATTTTAATCCAAATAGTTATATATTTGTATATGATAAAAAATTGAATAAACTCATAAAATTTGATAGGGAGTGATTAATTATTGTTCATTTTTCGGAAACGCATCAAATATGGGATTTGATATATAATCTGATTGTACTTGATTTACAATCATTCTCTGAAAATTAATGTCTATATAATTCAGTCTGCGTATGATTTCACGTGTGGAATCACCCACGGTTTTCCGACTCAACCGACCGCACTGGACTTTGATCCGGTTTTAGAGCTGTTGGCGGTTGGAACCAAAGTTGGCTGTGTTCGCGTTTTTGGTGCTCCGGGAGTTGAGCTCATTTGCTCCTGTGATGAAGACGCCTCATGTGTCAGAGTTAAATGGCTCAATGGTCGGGGAGCACTCGCCGTTCTCCTGGACACCTGGAATATTTATATTTTTCACATTGTCAATTTATCAAACTCAAAAAGGGGCGAAATGGGCTTAGGTAAGATGTTTATACAACCCGTAAATTGATAATCGCGGTTTCAGCATATACATAACGATGTCTTAAACAAATACTTACATGATACAGGGGTGGTTGGTTATATTTTGACCGCTATAAGTTAATAAGGTAAAGTCAGTTTTTTGTAATAATTCATTTTTTTGGTTTTTTTGGATGAAGAGCTCACCATATAAAATCATGTCTTTTCGGAATTTTTTTTTTTCAAGACAACAATATTTTTTTAAATCGGTTATAAGATCAAGTCAGTTTTTAAAATTCATTTACTAAATGTACTTATGACCACCACCCCGTACGTAAAATAGAGGTAATACTGAAACTTTCCATTGGAAAGTTCATTTTTCAATCTAATACATTTTTAACCGACTTTTCGAACATTTTTTCATGTCAACAGTTAGATTGAAACTATCCAAGTTTATTTCTTTATTTTTTAACTCCCTAAATAGTAAATAAGTGCACTAGAAACACACGGTATAAATCAATTTGTTTAGCACAAAAGGCTGCCTACACGCCCGACGTCAGGGTGGAGATAACGTCCTGGGAATTTTGTGATCGTCGTAATCTCCTGTTTTGCGGAACTGATCAGGTTTTTGACAATTTTACCATTCGTAGTAGGGCGCGCTAGGAGAAATTTTTATTTCTGTAAATAAAACTGGTTTATTGTGTTCACATGATAAGAAAAAGGTGCTATTGAACGCCGGAATTAAATAAATAAACAAACAGGTCTGAGATTTGGACCGCTATTAGGTCGTATGTTCCTTTTTCACTAAGGTCTTATTAGACCATATGGTCTTTTTTGGGACTCTGGTCAAATCAAAAAACATATTTTTGTTCAAAAAAGTCTTAAAATCATGACTTTTTATGTTTTTTTTTGGATGAAGACCTCCCCCATTGGCCCAGTTTTACTATAAAGTCATGTCTTTTTCAAATTTGTTTTTCAAGCGCTAAGATGTAAAGACCCTATGTACAAGAAACAATATTTTTGTATTCACTTTTGGCTTTAGGGGGATATTTTTAACCTGTCCACGGCAGATTGCTCAGAGGGCGACAGTGAGTTGGTCGAGGAGCTCAATCATACGTCAATTAGCGACCTGTTGCCCGACGGTTCAAAAATGGGCAAATCTTTGGGCACTGTCGAGTCGATTCGACTTCATCCGCGACTGGACGAGGCCGTCATTGGGTATTCCCGCGGCGTCGCCATTCATTATGATTTGACGAAAAAATCCATTTTGCACACTTTTTATTCGCACATTCAGCTAGAGGCACTCGACTGGTTTGAGGACAGTGAAGTTCTTTTAGCATTTCAAGACGGCTCAACCTCAAAATGGACGTTTAACGCGCTCGTCACCGAAAACCCTAAAACAAGCGATATTTTATATGGACCAATGCCCTGCAAACCTATCACTCATATAAATAAGATAAAAGACCTTAAGGTGCGTTAGTCGAACTTGCTGAAATCTAAAAAAATTTATTTGGGGGTATCAGCGGCGGAGTACGACGGGTACCCCCATCCCCATGAAAATCATGTCTTTCTCAACCTTTCAACATTTTTTCAACCATTTTTTATTAGATATTTTGTGGTGGCCTACCTCGTGCATCTTTCGGCGACCGATACTCGGTGACCTGTATTTCCTTATCTGCACATATTGTATTTGATTTAACCTCTCGAATAATCGATTACCGCGTTTCGAAAACGACCTCTGGTGACGCCTCCGCTCTTATTATTTTATGTGAGGAAGAATTGGTGGTTATTGATCTCATCACGCCCAACTGGCCTGTCTTCCCCTTACCATATCTCTCCTCACCTCACTCAACCGCTTTAACTGCCTGCAATATATGTGAAGGTGAGTTAGCCGGCCACTTTTCTAACACTTAAATTTTTACCACGAATATTTTACACGGTGATTGTATATCCAAGACCCCCTGTACCTGTAGAATTTAAATTCATCTTAATAATGGATTTTAGTAAAAACTGAAGTTTTAAACAAAATAAAGAAATTGGGCGAAGAAAACACGGTTAAACTGTCATCACGAGAGTGGCCAATCAAAGGCGGAATTAATCTGAAAAACACTGAAAAATCGGATATGTCGACCGTGTTACTAAGCGGCCACGAAGACGGAAGCGTACGGATTTGGAATCTTAATAAAAGTACAATGACGCCAATATATAAAATTAAAACCGCAAAATATTTTGATACGGATGACGAGCCGCCCCCGGAGGATATCGAAGAGTGGCCACCCTTTAGACGAGTCGGCGAATTTGACCCTTATTCGGATGACCCCCGGTTGGGCATTAGACGAATTGACATCTGTAAACATACTGGCGCACTCCTTGTTGGCGGAACAGCCGGACAGGTAATTTTACAAAATCATTATAGAGGGGTCGGGTGTTAATGTCTAAAGTTGTGACCCTATGCTTTCTGAGAAAAAATTATTTTTTATCATAATTTAAGCCATGGTTTGGGTCATTTGATTAAAAATTAAAGACCCCTATTTAGGTTCTTGTTTTTCATTTATTGGCTGACTCCTCCGACAACCAGATCCATTCAAAAACGGTTGATCTGGTCGAAAAAAATGACGTATTCAAATGGAAAGGACATTCTCGGTTGACGGTAAAAAATACGCGTCAATTTGAAAATGCAGGATATCAGGCTCACTGTATAATACAGTGTGTGCCACCAGCTGCGGTGACTTCCGTATCACTCGAAGCGCGGTGGGGATTGGCTGGGGTCGGCACTTCTCACGGTTTTACACTTTTCGATTTTAGGTGAGAAATTTTTCATATGAAAAACAAATAAACCCATTTTCGCCAGTTTATTCTACTAGGCGTGTTGAGGGTTACATGAATTGATTTTCTGTGAAATTAACTTCGACTTTCTAAGGAAAATGACGGCAGTCGTGACTCGCTGCACACTGGAAGATGTTCAACCGGCACAAGAGGGCAGCATTTCGCGATTTCAAAATATGAAACAGTCTCTACGCCAATCAATGCGACGCATTCGTTCTTCATTCCGTTCAAAAAATCGAAACAGTCGCCGACCCGGCTCCGGACGCAGGCCCAAAGCCGCCGATCGAAATAACCGCGTCGAACAAGCTAATCGAAAACTTCAAGAGCAAGATTTTGGCAGAGAACGACCGGTTTGATTTCAGAGAAGGTAGTTTTTTAAGGGACCATATTTTTCTGCGTGAAAGGTCTTCTCGAAACACCTATCTTTAGTTTAGTCAAAGTTCAGTATCGTGGTTTTAAGATCAGTCACTTGGATCACTATAAGGCAATTTTAAGGATTGACTTTTTTGCATTATTAGGGAAAGTTTTCAACTTCATATACAGTAGGGCTGGTTATAAGGTGTGACATTTGGTATAGAAATCTATAAAATCATGTCTGTTTCACTTTTCGGGCGAAGCCCAATATTTTCACTTTTTTTTCAGATCGGTATAACTTATGGTCTGTCAAAAATAAATTTTGGGTGTTTTAAGATATATGGTCTTTCACCTAAGAACTTATAACCCCTCCCCTGCGCGGTTATAGGGCATTTTTCAAATTAACCACATTGGTGGTTTTCTGTTGAATTGGAGTCCGTTATTCCTCCGCAACGTATTAAATAAGTCGACTTATTTTTGGTTCCGTAAAAAAACTACCACGATATAAAATATACGGCTTTTGACGTTTTTTTTTATTGTAGATCGAGGCCCGGCCGGTTGGTCGTATTCCGACGGTTGAAACGGCACGGCAATCTGCAATAGTGCGTGTTACTCATTTTGCAACAACATATGTCAAAGATGGATTGGGAATTTGTCCCACTTTTTGGGTGGGGACAGCTGGTGGTCTCGTTTTGATGTTTGGTCTCAGTGTACCTGGTAAGCTTTTATCTTCGGTTTGCCATCGCATGTCAAATTTCCCTAACTTTGTGTTACTACCGTGTGTTGTACCTCAGACTGTTGTGGTGATTCCAAATTAGCGTTAAAAATCATATATGAAGATTCCTTAAAGCCCAACAAACTTTCAAGTTTTTGTTTTTTCGGAATTTTTGTGTGGTTTTAAAAAAAGGAGTGATTTTAATCTTGTTCGAATTCAGAATATAACAAACGCGGCGAGCGACCGGTGGAGCCGCTCTACGGCAAAGAACTACAACTCCAGCATCGTGCGCCTGTTGTAGACATAACCATAATCGATTCGAGGGGTCCAGTAGATGACAGTTCTTCTAGGGTGGTTTGCAAATTAACATAACCTAAACATGCAGATAAAAGCGGATAATTTGTACCAATTAGAAAAAAAAGCCACTTATTTTGTTAGCTAGAGCGAGCCGAGCCCTGTCGTCAACCCTATTTTGGTCGGTTTACCCTATGGTCACATTAGGGTCAAGACATTCGAAAAAATATCCATATCCCCCTGTATTAATTGTGGTTATAAGTGTGACCGGTATAAGGTCAAGTCATGTTTTTTGGGGGAAAATCTTCAAAATTATATCTGTTTTTGGATTAAGAGCTCCCCCCGCGCGCACATCTATAGAAATCATGTCTTTTTACACATTTTTTTTATCTATAAAATCATGTCTTTTAGAACTTTTTCCCAGCACTAAGGTCTTATTATGGAAAAAAATTCTGATGTTTATAAGGTCAAGACAGTTTTATGGGCTTGACCTTATAATCAGACCACTGTATATTTTTGCTCATAAGATATGCACTGCATATTATGCAGGTTTTAAAAAGGCTTTTCGGACGATATGATGTCCCTTTGAGTCAAAAATCAATACAATTATCAACCAATAAGGTCTTTTCGATTTTTTTTAAGGTGAATTTCAAAAAAAGTCTCCCTCTTTATTTAAATATTGGGTTCTGCTAATTTGCAAACGACCCGTAGGGTTTCGTCGGACGCGAGTCACTCGCTAATCGTAACCTCTGAAGAACAAGTGAAAGTATTCTCTCTACCAAAAATTCAGCCGCGACGAAAGTTCAAATTAACCGCACTTGAAGGATCCCTCATCAAAAAAGCACACTTAGCGAAATTTCATCTAAACACTAATCCATTTTATGCCCTGGTCACCCTCACCAACCAGGGCGAGATTGTGATATTTAATTGTACAAATGATCGACTGATATTGCTTGATAAAAGGTACGAGTGTATGGACACGGACAATCAGTACGGAATGGTTTACTCCAATATTGATTATAATGGACAGGGACTGTACCTCTTGTCCCCAAGCGAATTTCAACGATTTAGCACAAATAGCCTCATTCAGGTAAGATTTAATTTACTGTTATTTTTAAGCGTTAATTTTTATTCTTTTACATTTTGTTGAAAAATCTTGTTTTTCTCTCTGATACGGAGTCTTCTACAGACATGGGATTTTACGAATTTTTCTTATAAACATCGGGCCTTTTCGTCCCAATTTGCATAAAATCATGTACAAGTAGTTTTTTGCACTAAGGTCAAGTCAGTTTTTTTTTTGTATAGAAATCATGTCTTTTGACACTTTTTTCAATAAAATCATGTCTTTTTGGATTTTTCCCAGTTCCAAGGGCTTATGGTTTCAAATTTTGTGTTTTGTAATCAATGCTTTAACCGCCAAAAAATTCACCAAAAAAGTTGCTCAAAAATAATATTTTGGTTATTCAGTCTCTTTCAATCTGTCAAGTACAAACCTTCAACCCATCTTGAAATCTAGAAGAATGCGATCAGAAAAGACGAAATTGTTCATTCTCTATCACTGCAACACTTTTTTTTATCTCTTTCGCCGTGCAATTTTTATCAATACAAGTTTGATGCCCATATTGTGCGAGTTTCTTTATCGCAATATGGGACGTTTTATGAGATCTGCACGAGCATGTTTCAATTGAAATCAAACGCCGTCGAAGCCTTTTTAGTAGAATTGACTTAATAATTTAGACTTTTTTTTACCGTTTGGGTTTATCCCAAATGCAAACCAAAGTGCCATCTAGTTAAATGTATACAGCATAGCTCGGCACCGGTTTATTTGGAAGAACAGTGTTGATATGGAGCAAATGAATCACTACTGATGTGTATATTATTTTATGTGTAGTGTTAACGCCCACGTTTTACAATTTGGCACGGATTTTTTTATTGGTCCCAATTCGGCACGGATTTGCAAATTTTTAACATGAACAGCTTAGCTTAAACTCCCAGGGGAAGAAATACTTTCTCACCATTTTTAGTATTATACACATTTGAAACTGACCAAAATGGAATTTATGCTTATTTGCTGCGTTCATCCAATATATTCTGTTTCTCCCAAATTAACCGGTTCGTGTAGCTTCACTTCGCTCAAGCTAGGATTTAATTTCTGCTCATCTGCAAATATATTAGCAAAAATAGTTTCCTTCGAACTACGTTTTATCAGTTTGTACTCATGTAAAAAGTAATCGAGAGGATGTTAACGTCAGTCATAAAGTAACAAGGTCATTCTTTGGTCTTAAAATTACAAATAAAAGATCTCGGGAACTAAATACCGTAAATTAGATTTTAACTTCTAGTTTTGACAGGATGTAGAGGAGGGTTTTTTTAGCAAAAAAATTCAAACAAAAAAAAGGTAAAAAAAATTCAAGTTAATGGACAAAAGTGGAGTTTGGTCAAAAATAGCCCCTTAATGTATCCCGTAAAATATCCCTTAATGCGAGACCCCTGTATGCAGAAAAGATACCATAGTGGTTTTGTTACTAATTTGCTTCATGTTATAAGTTATATAGTTTTTCAGATATATAATTTGTGAGACGTACCAAAAAGGACGTTAATTTTATGGGTCATAAAGCCCAAACAAAATGACTGAATGGTATATAATTATATATCGTATGTTCTTAATTTGGAATATCATCTGTAGTTCTAAGCGTTTTTTGTGTAATTTCATTAAAATATTTGGTGCCTATAAGACGTAACGAACAAAAAAAGTTGATATCATAAGAAATTAAAATTATTTTGCCTTTAATTTTAGAGAATATGTATTTTTTCGAACTGAAAAAGGGAAAATTGGGAAATGACTAATTTCCGGTTCCGATTTCTATACCTATTAAATCGGTACATAATTTTATTTCTTCCTTGTTCCTAATATCGACGCTTTTTCCGAAAAAAAACGTATCCAAATTGGACAGAATTTTTTCTATGGTGGCTGAAAACTCTATAGAACTGCGATTGAACTGAAAATCCACTCTTCCGGAATAAAATTTTGATGAATTTTGCCATTTATCCCAATCAAATCTGTAAATTGCAGCACAAATCCGAATATGTTTGTATATACTGGCTAGTCAGTTATGTTAACACTAACTGTAGTGTTTTAACGCATAATTAAAACCTGATAATTGAGGACATTACGTTCGGTAAGTAGTTAACATTATACTTTGCGTGTATATGATCCAGTTGGACCTTTTTTAAATGGGTGGCCGCCAGGGATACAAGGTACACGAAATAGGAGTGCACGAAATAGTTTTGGCGGTTTTCCCGGTTTTATTTCTAATCGGTACAATTTGGAGACGTTTTAATGTTACCATCGAATCCGCAGTGGTGGTTTACCCCTATAAAATATCTTAACCGGTAAATCACAGCAACTTCAAAATCGGGTAAAAATCCTAGGCGGCTACCCTATATTTAGACTATAGTCTTTAGGGGTTAATCGTTTGTCCCTCAAATAAATTGGTTAATATAACTGAAAAGATCGTCTAAAAACCCATATTGCACATGCAGACAAAAACCGTCCTATTGCGTGATTCATTGCTACTATTTGAGTCTAGTTGATTTTGATTATCTTCAATATTTAAACCTATCGTAAGCTTGGCTCATAAATGTCAAAGTTGTCTGGTCTCATCGGGTGCATGGCGTACCACTCACTTTTACTGCGCCGATTGATTTAGAGAACAGGCGGCCTGTACAGGGGTACTCCAATTCCGGGACGCTTTGCGATTTTGACGCCTAGTCCTTTTTTGTCAAATAATTGGAGTTTTGTCTGATTTGATCACTAAAAACCGTCGCAGAAATGGACTATATTATGTCCCTTGATTTGGACTTAATTTTTTTGGGGATAAAAAATCATCCCGTAATTAGACTTTTTTAAGAAAAGTGTCCCCGAATCTGGTGTCCCAGAATTGGACTACATGTATAGTATATAGGGTATACACTATATACAGTCCCCCACCCAAATAAGTTACACCCAAATAAGTTACAAAATGACGTAATTACCCAAATAAGTTACAACTACCCAAATAAGTTACATTTTTTTCAGGCCGAAGTTGTAACTTATTTGGGTGGGGGACTGTAATATATAATTTATATATAATTTATATATATAGACTATAGTCTATATATAAAAAAACATGGGTTGAAATATCTATATTAAAATTTTAAAGTTCTGATTTTTCTGGAATGAGAAATATAATTTGGCCTCAAAAATATGTAAGGTAAAAAAACTGGCTAAAAAATAATATCTAAATATTTAAATGTTAAAGCCGCAATTAACCGACAGGGAAAAAAAAAATATTTTTTTTTTTGTGGAATTTTCTACGTTTCATGGGTGTTGATCCAAACCATCTACGCTTGTTTCTCAAATGAATCGGTGTCATCTCGATATTAATGTATTTAAATCAGAAATCTCTTCTCCTTTGCACTTATACACAGTACTAAAATTATTTGATTACGACTTTCGTTGCTTCAGCTTAGATTATCAGCATTGTTTGATATCGTATTATTTTAATAAAAATAAATATGATACTACAGATACATGTCGTTCTCTATTAAATTTTTTTTTCTTATTGCATTTAATGTCATGTCACTGTTTAGACCTTGGCCTTATAACAAGGGTACCCGCAACTTTCGAGTACAGAAATACCATAAATAATATGAAAAAATAAAAATAGCCATTCGTTAGCAATTTTTAGGCGCCTAGGAGTTAAAATTCGGGGGTCATCCATAATATGTAGGCCATATAAAGTTTTTTCTTCAATGGACCGAGCTGTCCTAGTTACTAGGGCCTAGTATGTCCATTTATTTGATTTGGGCATTTTTTTGGAAAGAAAAGTTCTGGGCACCCCTTATACATGTTCATTGAAATGCATATGAAACCTTAACTTTAGGGTTAACCTTAACCATTTAACCTGAACAAAATGCTGCTTAGATATGTCCGGGAGACAATCGAGTCGGGGTCTCGGCCCAGTACCTGATCTAGTGCCTTTGCAAGATGAGGAGCCACTGATCGAGGAGTACACAACTGTTGATATAGGAGATATCTCTTATCCCGATCCCGAACACGATTTATATCTAACTGGGAAATTGGAGCAGAGGAGCAATGTACTCTCTGGCCCAATTCACCCCATGGCATCGTCGAAACCCACCTGGATCAAGTACGTTATTACCAGACTGATTATATATTTGTGTGAATCGGGAATTAAATGGGACACAATTCGTTAACACGGCAACGTTTAAACCCGGGACCGTACGCTAAGTATCCCACGACCGTACAGCGTATACCAAATTGTACATTTTTGCCAAAATGAGGCATTGAAATGAATTTTTTTTTTTTGAGTTCAATTTCGGATTACAGGGGGTCTGGTTATAAGGTCACAAGGTGTGACCGTTATAAGCTCAAGTCATTTTTTTGCACTAAGGTCAAGTAATTTGTTCCAGATAAATCATGTCTTTTTCACTTTTTTGGGTGTAAATTTCGAACGAGGCATACGCTTAGAACGACAGGGGTAAACAACACGGGTAATATTTATTTTATAAAAATCTTTTTCACTTTTCTGGGTGAAATCATATTTTAAAAAGAATTAAAATTGTTTATAAGGTCAAGTCAATTTTTTTTGGAGTGCATTAAGGTCAAGTCATATTTTTTGTGCTTGACCTTATAACCTGACCCCCTGTAGAAATAATGTAGAATTTTTTTAACAACAATCAGAGGCCTAGTGCAAACAAGCAATGTATACTGTTCGATATACACTATATAGTATATACGGTCTCGGGTTAAATATATCTTTCTATTAAGTTTCCTGGTGGACGAATTACAGTCTTTGAGTGCGCGACGAAAGCCCCGCCAAATTATTATCACATGTTTCGCCCAAATTATTATTCTTATTTATTTGACGTCGCTGGTGGGTGAGTTGAACTCCCTGTGTCTTGGCAGTTTTGTTTTTATCAATACAGTTCAAATGATATCGCTCCTGTGTTGTTTACTTCATCATTGGGTGACCGGCCGGCGACCCTCCCCGCAATTTTCTTATGGATATCAAAGATTTGAAGTCTTGTCAATTTTTGCTTTATTTACCTACGCAATATTTTCGGCATTAATGGCCGCCAAAGAAGGACTTGAACAGTAAGTATTGAAAAGTGATATTGGCATTTTACTTAGAGGTCAATATTTTCCTTACCGTACCCTAATTTACCATATGGTAAACTATAGTTTTGCGCAATTAGAGTAAATTACCCCAAATTTGGGTCACGAATTTAGTTGGCGTATCTTGAGGCTGATATTACAGGGGGTCGGTTATAAGGTCTAAGATTTGGTTCGGTATAATGTCTTTTGGTCTTTTTACTAAGATCTTATGGTCTTTTTTCTACAGGGGGGTATGGTTATAAGGTCACAAAAGGTGACCGCTATAAGGTCAAGTCATCTTTTTTGCACTAAGGTCAAGTCATTTTTTTCCAGCACTAAGGTCAAGTCAATTTTTTTTGAAGTATGTGTTTTGGGAAAAAAATCTTTGAAATCATGTCTTTTTACGCTTTTTTTGGATGAAGACCTCCCCCCCGCTCGCACATTTTTTTTTATAGAAATCATGTCTTTTTACACTTTTTTCTATAAAATAGTGTCTTTTTTTAACATTTTGTAGAGTGAAGACCATAATTTTTTCCCGAAAATCAAATATTAGGAAAAAATTTTTTAAATGGCATTAAGGTCAAGTCATTTTTTTTGAAGTGCATTAAGGTCAAGTCATTTTTTTGGGCTTGACCTTATAACCATACCCCCTGTATATAATTCATGTCTTTTTGAAGTTTCCTGGTGAATACCTTTAATCGTATAANCCCCTGTCTTTTTTTACAAAGTCTATGTATTTGTTTAAGTTACATGACGTTATCGGACTCTCGTCGATTACCTCATCCGCATCATCCAATGTTGATCACGTCAGCTTTTGTTTCTTTTGCTTTTCAACTCGTCATTCATTTTGGCGTCGACAATTTCCCGCTTCAACACGTGGTCGAGCACTCGGCGAGTTCCATTTTCCAACACGAACTTAGTCATTTTATCAATTTCTTTTCATTTACTTCAAGCGGAAACCGCCCGAATCCTCTCGTGTTGTTAAGGTTTGTAACTCGAAATTCCCTTAGAAAACATTATATTTTTCGGAAAAAAAACATTAAGCTTTTTAAGACCTATTTTTTATCTCTTGTTTTGATATTTTCATTAGAATGTCCATTTGTACACCATGTTTTGTTATTGCTTGTGTTCACCATTTTAATGCGTAAAATCGAATAAAACAGATCCACGGGGCATATTTCCGGTACTTTTTTGGAGAAACTCTCGAAGTGCGTTTTTCTGGGAAATGTTAATGAGTTTCTGGTCTGTCCCATGTGTAGCTTATCAAAAAGTTTTTTCGGTGAATAACTTTTTCCGTATATACTTATAAGTTTTTCTCCAAAAGACCACGGTGCCTAAGTTTCCCTATTAGACCTTATTTCAAAAATTTCAGTGTTTTGTCTTTATTTTCCGTTGCAGCAACAGATATATTCGTTGTTTTTGGATGGTCCTTTCAAATGGCCGATTTAATAGGCGCTGGAATTATTAACCTGATTTTACTTCTGACAATGTGGCCGTTGGCAGTTTACTGCGCCGGTATTTTATTGCAGGCGACGCCCGAGTATCTAAGCGTCCAATTGGATAATTTGCGTTCTGAATTGACCACCATGGATGGGGTCCTAGAAGTTAAAAATGCCCATTTTTGGTCAATTGGATTTAATCAGGCGGCTGGCTCAATTCACGTCAGGGTCTCCAGGAACACCAATCAGCAACAAGTTTTGGCGCACATTGTTCTGAAGGTTTACCCCATTGTGCCAAACTGTGACATACAGGTACTACACACGCTATGCTTTGAAGGCATATAACTATAGTTAAAATTCATCGAATTTGTAGTTAGCAAAGAATGGATGATTTTTGTCGGCAAATTTTGTGAAGCCAATTCGAAAGAGCGTAGGAGAATATGTCTAATAGTTTTTTCGTTTGATGAAAGCTAATTGAATTTTTAGCGGCCGGTTAATGGCGCATCATGTGTATTAAGAGTATATGCAAAAATTGTAAAAATAACTGGGTAGGGTGGGTGAAATTGGTAAAATAATTGGGTAAGGCGTGGGCAGAAATTTGTTCTTTTTTTAATTAAAATATCCTCTGGAAATTTATAAATGATTTAGATTATCAAAGATGATTGGACAAGTGTCACTAAAAAGCAAGTCAATTACACAATTAGGTAAGCTTAGTTTATTTTTGATGTGTTATAAGTTCAACCATTTCGACCGTTATAAGGTCAAGTCAGTTTTTCGCACTTAGATCAAGTGAGTCTTTTGAGAAGCATGCTTTTTGGGAAAAAAAATCTTTAAAATCATGTCTTTTAAGCTCTTTTTTGATTAAGACCTTATTTTTTGGTCGCAATTTTTTTTTCAGATGGCTTTAAGCTCAACTGATATTTTTAGATCTTGACCTTATAAGTTATAACAAACCCCCTGTATCTATTTTGTTTGGCGACGAATATTTCATAGACATTATTTTAGTACAAAACACGTGGAACATTTGAAAGATCTGTCAATTCCGACAATGCAAAGTTACAATAAAAGCGCATCAATATCAAAACTGTCTTCTTTAATTAAATCGAAAACTCCCAAGACTTCCGTTAATCGACTTTCAACATTTTCAAACATTAAATGAGTGACTCTGACTGTACCTACCTATTTATGACTGTAACTTGATGAGGCGTTAAGAGGCCTTAAAGTGAAAAAAAGGTTTTAACGCTCTGTGATTTGTGATTCATTGCCCATTGACTGATTCATATAGATACTATATATTATCGACTGATCAGACATTTTTTTTCAATTTTGTAGATTGAAGGAGTTGAATTATGTCGTCAACATCAAAGAAACATGCGAATTTTGTCGCCGAACCAATGGGAGATAAGGAATGCACGGAGATCGCCGGAATTGGTGAGACTTATGGCAAAAGGCTCAAAGAGAAAGGATTTGAAAAGGTTTGCTTTGATTTCGGGTTTATTACTAACTATCGACTTCATAATTGTGCACGACTTCCGACTTGTGCACGTTTTTCGTAAACGCAAATTGCACAATTTGAAAGTCGGGACTGTAAGATTTATATTTTTTTTAATTTGGAGCTGAGGGTGAGAAAAAAATTCTATATTTTTTTTTGGGAATTTTTTATGTTGAAAAATTTTACACTGTAACTACTGTTTGATTACCGTTTGATTAGCGTTGATTACCGTTGGAATTAAAGTCATAGCATGTTTCGTCTACGAGGAGTAGTAAAAGTATTCCAGGTTGGATGAAAAAAAAAACTCGTCAGTTTTTAAAAGTGATACGTTAATTTAATTTTGTTTAAAATTTACCCCCTTTTTAACAGTTTAATGTCAAAAATGTTATAAACTTATTTAAGACTCACTCCTTAGTATTGGGAAAAATTAAAGTTTTAACATAAATTACTTGAAAGTTATTTATTACTGTTAACTCATTTATTTTAGGCATATCAAGTACTCGGCCAGTTTCTGTTACTTAGTAAAGACGAAGAATTATTCCAAGAATGGCTCAAGGTATGTTTTCTCTAAAAAATATAAACATTTCCGTGAGAATACACCAGTCTTTCCGTTAAAAGTCAAAACTAAAATATATAGACTATATAATATAGTCAAAAAGTCAAGTCAGCTAAATCTGTTTTTAGGATGAGGCTGAAATGAAAGGAAAGCACCTTAAAGATTGCAGCAACTGTATCGCTGAATGGTCTCGATCATTTATGTAAATTATATCGATTTAAAATTTTAAATCTCATAGTATTAATCATGGACGTCCCTTGGATCGAAAAACAAGTTTTCTTTCCCTAAACGTTTCTGTTCTCATCATAAATTGACGGTTTGTGACTGGTCTAAATTTTAAATTTTTGACCGGTAATTCACATGATATATTTTCAACGTTCTGTCCAAACCGTTAATTTACCAAATAACTGCCTGACAAATAACATGTTCAATAGGGTGTATACGGTTAATCTTTATTTCCATTATATCATTTTAGCATGATAAGTTGTTATTTTGACACCATCACTGGCCCATCGGTCGTGATTAAATTTCTTAACCGGCGACACCCTATTTTAGATCAATTTTTGATTTATTTTTCTCTGTAGTTTTCTGAATAAAAAGATTTTTATAAAAAAACGTGAATCATCTGGGAGAATGGACAGACGGGTTTTTTTTTTCATCAACGCGCCAATACTTTTACATCTCCTCCTAGACGAAACATGCTTTGAATTTAATTCCGACGGTAATCGACGCCCAAAGGATGGGCCTAATGCGTACGGGGGATCCCAAAACGATATCCGGCAACTACCGGTTTTTATAACCGGTCAAGTANTTCCAAATGTAGGGTTTGTATTTCTAGAAACCGACAATTTTCCACTTTAACCGGTAATAAAAACCGGTAGGTCCGTTTCATGGTTTTGGGACCCCCCGTACGCACTAGGCCCATCCTTTGGTCGTCGTTTACCGTTGGAATTAAATTCATAGCATGTTTCGTCTCGGAGGAGTTCCAAAAGTATTGCTGCGTTGATGAAAAAAACCCCGTCACATTGACAATGTCACATTGTACAAACGGAAGTTTGTGTTTTTTCTCTGAGTTGTGTTATTTATCGAATTTGTCAAAGCATTGTAAAGTTAGACATGCGACATGTCTAAAAACGTCACGAATTTTTAGATTCGTCTTAGAGGGAATCAACTTTTTGTATTTTAAATTTTTCTGTTCAATTTTTGGAAGGTTCTTGGAATACAAGGCCACTTCCAAAAAGAAGTGCACGTTAACTCCTCATTTTTTGGATAATTATCGAAACCTTCAAATCCGCCCATTGACAGCCCTTAACCGTTTATTTAGAGTAATAATATCAATTTTAGCATCCTAAGCATTTTTAGCTGCATTTTTTTAATGAATACATCCGATCTATCCAGTATCATAGTTGCGGAACTTTTTGTGGAAATTGGCAAAAAATCTAACATTTTTTTCCATTTTTAGGGCCTGTATGATAAAAATAAATCTTTCAAGTCGTAACTTTTTCACATTTTATGCTGACGAAAGGCTTATTTTTACTAAAATATTCTTGCTTGTAATTTCAATTGTTCAATGAAGTGATGTACGAAATACACAGGGTGCGCCGTTATGTTTCACAAGAAAATTTAAAAGTAGTGAAACATAATGGGCGGGAAAAGGTGAAACATAACGGCGTAGGGCTTAACATATAAAGATATGTATAAGGAGAAAATGTTTTCTAAAAAAAGTGAAACATAACAGCGTGGGCGACAAAAAATGAAACATAACGGCGCACCCTCTGTAATTATAAAATACCTCTACCATTAACTTCATTGCAATGACTTACACCTCAACTCAATAAGACTTTTTGCATTTTTACATTATTAGTAATTTCCATACGTGTAATATCTTCACATTTTCTATAATTTGTGGCGTACCGTCATGTTACATGTAATTTATTTTAAAGCCGCCTAGAAAAAATAGGTCGCATCTCAACGTTTTACCAGTTTTATTAATTATATTACGCTTTACTGGTTCATGTGATTCGGTTAGCCATACGCAGTCTCTCGAAAATTAGCGTTGGTTTTTTTTTCAAACCTGGCATACGGTATGCGTCATACGGTTCGTCAACAACTCGTGAACTACGTTAATAATTTTTGATGGCGTAAAAATTTCACCACAAATCTCTGGCAGCGTATTACGTTTTTAATTCTGTCTTACACGGCCAGATTGAAAATCGCTTCGAAGTATTCTTTTCATAACCGTTGTCCATTCTAGTCGACATGACGCATGACATGATACGTAATAAGTCGACGATGTTAGAAATAAGTATTTTTGCATATCGATTTTTTGGGTTAACTTGAAGTTGTGTTCAAGGTCATTATTCGAGGTATGTTTTACTTGTAGTGTTGGATTAGGTTGACATAGTATCATTCCGCATTTAAATTGCTTCGACAAATCAATAATTACGTCGTATTGACGTTACTGGAAAGGTACGGTTAACCGCGGTTCGAGTTGGGATAATATACAAAGCAGTGTAGGAAACGGGAAAGCTAATTTTTTCCCGCTCCCTCCCGTTCCCGTGCAAACCCCAATCCCGCGTTTTCCCGCCCAAAAATTTTCCCTCCCGTTCCCTTTCCCGCGGGATCCCGCGTTTTCCCGTATTTTCCCGGAAAATTTTTTTTGC
>SCLG01000003.1:892657-924374 GCA_004367875.1 Oikopleura albicans
TTTCTTTGCATAGTAGGAACTTCAGAGCTTTAGGTTAAGTTACTGGTCATCTTATTTTACTGGTCATCTATTTTTTTGGTAAACTATTTAATATTTGATTAAAGCGCGGTGCACCGTGCTGTGTATGGCATACCATGTGATCGACGTTGTTTTATGTGGGAAACATTAATTGACCCCCTTAACGGTAACTTGTATCTCAGTCAAGTAAGTGATGAGTCATTTAAGGAAGCAAACCAATCAAAACGCCCCAGCGTAAGGGGCACAGATAACAGTCGATTAAGTCTCTTCTTTTTTTCTCACCAACTAAGAAAACTAATAAACAAACTTTTGACACACTTTAAAACCTAAAATGAATATTAGCGGGCATGTCTCTTGAGGGAAACGTTTGTTGTTAGTGGATTTCATTATTATTTTTCGGTATCTGAAAATGCATTCAAACTCAAAAGGTATTTTAATCGCCATTTAAGCATAAAACCTTCTATTTTTTGCACAAACCTATTCGGTCTTTGGTCATACTACTCATAATGAAAGGGTGTCGGCACACGCCAGGACACGTCAGTATTTCTTTTTTTGGTGAATCAGATAAGATACGAATTTCTTACATTCAAACATTTTTAAGCCGCAAAAATGTCGAATTTTAATTATAGGCTCCCGTTAGCGAGATAATGTTTTGTTCAATGCGAAAATTCGGGATTATTCGTGAACGAGATAATCAACCGCATTTGATGGGGAGTGGTCGACGTAATAAATACGCGACAATTAGCAAACATTCTGTTTGACTAGTCTAAACTTCTTTTTTTGTCTAAATGTTGTGTACGCTTGAAGTTGTGGAAATTGCAACAAATGACGCCAGAAGATTACGTTAAGACTTCCGGCGCAACGTTTGGAGTTTACTTGAAAACCTGAAAAGTAAAACCGAACGGAAATTACGTCTGTGTGTTATTCATCATGCCCAGGGTTGGAATAGCAGGCCCACCAACGTATTTTTCGACATTTGACAAATATAAATAAACTCTTTATCTAACCGTTTTTTGAGCAAAATAACTTTACGTAACTCTCAGTGAGGGTAGAAATTACGATGAGGTTAACAAACGAAGATCATTTTAAGTTTAAATTTCAGGAATCGCTGAAAAAATTTCTTCAAAAAGTTGCTTCAGAATCCCCAGTTAAATGAACGCTTAGGGACTGTACTTTAAAATGGCTATGGAAAAAGGTCTGATTCTCACCCGACACCTGCCCGCCCTTAAGAACAAACTATTTTTGTATTTGAAATAGAATTCGCTTTGAAGTCATTTTAGAACTTGCGCAAACTTGATTCAGTGAGCGTGTTAAAATATTTCGTTTACTCTTTAGATACAGTCTTGACATATTTGAAAACACTTGCGCATGCTTTCGTTCACTCCCAGACCTATTAAAAAATCATGCTCAAAAAATGAACGAGTTGAGTGTATGAGCCCCTGCGGGTTAAAAACTACTTTGTAGAAAAAACCTGTTTAGAATAATTATATCACGATTTAATTGAAGCTGTAGTTAGTATAATCAGGAGATTCCAATTAAGTATAATCAATACTTATTCAGAAACGCTTTTGGCTATATATTTGGGGTAAACAGAAATAACAGATAGTTTGGAATAATCTGAAATTGTTCATGGAAAATAGAAAAAATTAAAACAAATGAAACTTTAACAAATTACAAAAAAAACTTTTATCTCAAGACGAATTTGGCATCTTGGACAGGCGTTGTTCGGTGTAAGGTCAGCGATTTTTACCGCTATAAGGTCAAGTCATTGAACTTATGTCAAGTCAGTTTTTTCAACATAAATCATGAAATTTTTGGCTTTTTGTCGGGCAATGATACATTCGAAAATGTTTTTTTCGTGGATTAGGTACGTAAGAAATTAAATTCAGTTCATCTGATAAATTTTGATTTTTTTGTTCGTTCGCGCATTACGGTAAAAATAAACTTTAAAATGTGTCGGGCCTTGGAAATTCCATTATAGCTTCAGTCAGATTCTAATGAGGTGAATCATTGCTTGGTAAAAACGTAAAAAAACATCTCGTCTCGCGATACTGTCTTGACATATTTGAAAACACTTGTGCATATTATTATATACAATAGCTAGAAGTTCCAGGTTCGAACAATGCGAAACGAAAAAAAAACATCGAAAAAAAACTAAATTGGCATTTATGGCGATCGTATAGATAAGCCCTAGCCATATTGAGGTGTTTATTCACTTTTCCGTGCTAAACCGGACGCACTTGTTATCATTTCTATTTAAAAGATGTGGCGGTCTTTGTCTACCTGGCTTAGCCATGTGTTGGTTTTTATTAATCTTCAATTATTATTAATTTATTCATAAATTATTAATTGCCGCTTTTATTTGCCCGTAGTTGGAAAAATTCTCAGATGATTGTGTGTCTCAAATGATGACTATACAATATAGTACTTAGTTGTTATGGACATTTGAACAGTAACCCCCCAAGGGGATATTAGATCGTTAGAGAATATGGTCAGGGATGACTCACCCAAAAACACTAAATACAAAATCAATGAACAAATAATTTACTGGGACTATAACTATTGTAAAAACTGTGTTTTGGAGCATAACTTATGAGCCAAGGCCCATAGATTAATTATATGTTGACTAAATTTCTATATTGAATGTACCGTATATCACATCAATCATTTTTTGGACATTCATGGTATTCATCTAAGCTTAACATTTGGATGAATCAGATCTAACCACGGTTACAATCGTACTTCATCCATCATCATTTACATATGAAAACCACAGTTTTATGCGTGAAAAGGACAAATCATTTTTGTAAGACGTTATCAGACATTAAAAGTGGTAACCAGCATGGGGAGTTAACCCTGTATGGTACGGGCGATACAGTATATGGCACACAAATCTGAGCTGAAAACGTTTGCATACGTATGTACCTGTAAGTGTAGGAACTTTTATGAAATGTAAAAGTCAAAATTTGTCAAAAGCAAATTATTTGAAATTTATTTGATTTTTTTTTCTGTACTAGCAATAAGCCCCAAACTACAACTTTTGCGCTCACGGGTAAGCCAAAAAAAAAAAAAAATTCCAAAAAAATGAAACATAATAGCAGGACCGGGAAAAAAGTGAAAGATAACGACCCATCCGCTGTACTCCTAATACCGTATTTATACCGTATACTTGTCCAAACCACGTCGTTATTACGTATATTTATAACGATACAAAAGTTGTTATATCCACGTTATCTAGACATAATACGATGCGTTAAGACGGCGTGAGAATAAATATTCAGACGAATTTTGGTTTTCGTGATTTGACATCATTGTTAGATATATATACATGTTATTTTTGTTCGTTCCGGGGTCGCCGTTATGAATCGTATAAGTTGTTTTAAAATCGCGTCGGCTCAGTACTAATGCCGACACGGTTCGCGTCTCCAAATTTAAATATTATTAAAAACCGGTGCGGCAGCGACTGGTTCCGGGTCAAACGAAACTTGTGCCAAATTTAGTACAAATCTTGTATGCTAAACACCAATTGTGTTTTTACAACGTTGAGCAGCGAACAATGCTTTTGACAAGTGATTTTTTTTCTCTTGAACACGATATACCCAACGATGTCCACACCTGGTCACGACTTTTTCGAGTAATGAATAGGACGAGAGATATGCATTTTTCATATTAACAGCCGATGTTTTTTCTTAAATAGAATAATATTGGAAACCGGCCCAAAAAAAAACGGGAGACTTTTTTTTCTTTGCTATTTCAAGCCTGAAATTTTTTCATTCTAGTGTTTTTGAAAAGCCACTAAATATTTTTGAAAATCCTGTTAAATTTTAAAAATATTTTTAATTTTTTTAAATCTTTAAAAATAATTTTTTAAATCTTTCAAAAGATTTTTAAACCTTTTGAATTTTTTTTATTTTGTTTTTTTTTAATATATTTTTTGAAATCTTATTTTTATTAATTGAAAAATAAATAAATTGTATTTCTGTGCTTATTTTTTTTTAATTTTTATTTATTTATTTTTAACCGATTTGTATGTTTAAAATATTTAGTCTGCAAATTATGTAATCGGACTGATGATATACTGTATATCATAATTGATTCAAGTCATGTTGATCTTATGGTTTTTCGAGCAAGAAAAAACCGTCGTAAATATTATGGTCAGCCATATTATTTGGTAATGTGGCTTCGTTTTGGTATCTTTGGCAAATGATACAACGTTTCAACGTTACGTTTTAACGTTGGCCTAATTTCTAATTTCCTCGATTTCTAAATGTCAGTTTCTTTCACTAAGCGCCAAAAGGTTCAACATAGGGTGTTTGGATGAAAAAAGCAAATTGCTTATTATATTCTGAAAATGAGTTATGCTGCAAATTTAGTTTGCAAACTTAACTCGTGGACGCCGCACCTTCTTGCCTATTTTCTTAATGTTTTTTGCCCACGGAAAAAATAGACTTTTATGGAACATTACTAATCACTGAAATTTTCGCCATAACCGCACTTTATTTTTTTTTTAATTAAAATTTTAATTAAAATTCGTTCAAAAAATCAAGAAAGAGCGTTAAATTTCTCCGTCTAGAAAATATGCATCAGTATTAAACAAGTTTTTGGTATATCTTTTTTAATGCTTAACTCCCAAGCACGACCCCGGACAATTGTCCGGCCCCCTGGTGAAAAACGCAATTTTCGAGTTGTTCGGCTTTGTTAAATGACTTAATATTGAAAACCAACATAGAATAATTGATTACAAACTCGAAGAGCAAATAAAAATACAAATTTTATATACCCAATAAAAAGTAATTAGTCATGGACTGAACCCAAGAAACCTCAAAAAAGAGTTTATTTGCAATTAATAGTTTTCACGCGCATTTTTTTTCCTCTCATACTTTCCCAAAACTGTAAAAAATCAACGGTGCACTAGCTTGCAAAAAAAATGAACCGCGTACGCGGCCCGGTTAACCGTTTGTGAATTTGTGGTTTTGTGGTCAAATCGACCAAAAAGTGTCCAAGGGTGGTCGGGAAGCTTTCCAGAGTATGCTCAATCGATTCAGCATCATCAATTTGCTTATAGAGAAATCTGTTTATGCGATTTTACGTACGATTAGATAGAACTAGAAGAAAAGCCGGACAAGCGTCTGGCCCCGTGCTCAGGGATGTGCTAAATAATCGGGCTTGGGGGTTAATGACCTTTGCTACCGGAAAAAGAATATGACAGAATTAAACTCAAAAACACAGGGGGTCCGCCCGACAAACTTGTGCCATCTAAAAATGTCACTTTATAAATTGTTAGTTTCATGTGGACACTCCAGTGTTATTCGAAATAGAAACACTAGGGTTGATTGCGGCCCTCGACCAACAACTAAAAATACTATCCTGAAAATGTTATTTTAATGGCGGTTAGTAAGATCGTTGGACTTTAATATGTTTTAAATTAAAAAGAGAAGTGCATTTACCGGAAGTGCGGCTTCAAGGGTACACTCGATATTTAGAATGTGAAAAGTAGGAACCTGATTACATCATTCGGGAGTTGCAACCCTATCGTAACAAATTTAGCCTGTCAAATATTGGGAATACAGATGTGAACAACATATAATATGTTAATTTGGGCTATCTTTCAATTTGAGAAATTTCATGTCACTAAAAAACTGGAAAACGAAAATTCAACAAAAAATCAAAAACTGCAATGTGAAACTTACTTGGACATTTTTTTATAAAAAAAAGTCTCATTTTGGAGCTTCTAGTCTCATTATGGAGGTTCTAGCAAAGGGACTGCTCCGTAAATTTAATTCTAGATAATTGTTATCAAAAAACATGAAAGGTATTGTTTCTTATGTACCCATTGGGTACCTACCCAACCAGTATATTATGTAATTTGTATGAAAACGGCTCGATGATGTAATCGAAAGCTGCGAATCCTTTCGAATCTTTTCAAAATTATATTTGGTCTTCAGAAAAATATATGTTCAGATTTTGTTCATATTTGTTTCTTCAATTCATTTTGCAATTGATAGACGGGGTTAATGTTGTACGTACTCCAACAAGGTTGTTTAATACGCTCGATTATGGAAGGTGTGCCTTCTTGGGGAAGTCAACCACTCGCTTCGACCTCCACTGATTCGCACTACTTCAGCTTTTCGAAAAATACAAGGCTGAAAAAACCTTTTTAATAAGCTGTCTCCGAAATTTTACTGAGCTGTGCGTGCCTCGGCTGTCCAGTTGACGGACTGTCGAAGGCAGTTCACCTGAAATGGGAAGGCCAGCTGGCTAAACCGAGTCCTGTTTACGGGTCATTTGTTGACCACGGGATTTCATTTTTCAGGACACTTTTTTTGCTCTAGAAAATTTTTTATGAACAAAAAACAGGATTCGACATTTGTACAAAACTGGTACATTGTTTTTTTCTAAAACAAGTACCATATACGGTGTGTCAAACCTCAAAACTACGTATTTAACGAAAAGCGTGGCCTGTTTATCCAAGAAGTCGTGAACCACGAATGTAACAACCGTTTCACATCGCTGTTGCAAAGATTAGCAGAATAATGACACTCAGCATAGAGGTTGAAAATCATTCACATTTTTGTAGTTTTTTGTAGGGAACAGAATGAGTGAATTTCAACCCTTTTCAACGTCATCGTGTCCCGAAATTCGGGTTTAAATAAAGTGTCTTCTGTTTGTTCGCTATTAAAAAAAAATCTACCCATTATATTTAGTTTTCGATTGTAGAGATCGAAATTTTTGGCGAAAACAAGCGCTTTCAAACTCACTGTTATTCCGTTATTTTTGTAACTTTCATAAATGATAAAAATATTGCACAAATTAAAAAAACGTGAATATGCGAAGATTATGTCAGAAGAGAGCGTTGGGTAATACCGAATGGGTATAATGTATACCGGTATACAGTATAATTGCCGGATTACATCACGAACGGGCTAACCTGTCGGTTAACTACACTGGGAGTGTATTATACAATAAATGTATTTCGGTTTTAGGCTAAACTGATATTTTTATTTCAGGTTAGAGCTTGATGCATTCGCGAATACAATTTATGCTTAATTTAACCAAATTGGTTATATATTAGCGTTGCCAGTTTGCGTTTTAGAAAGATTCTAAATTCGACGACAAACCACGCATAGAATTTTAGAAAGTCGACACTTTATGTTGCAATTTGGCTTCTGTATAAAGCCAGATTTGAAAATGTAAGTGGGTTAGGTCCTCATTAAAATCATCGCTAATCACTATGCATCGTCGCTCTTTTGTCATGAACTTTTGTGATCCTTGACAAAAATGCACCTGTCCTCATTTTTTCATCATTTTGATGTGATCATAATACTAAGTCGAACCCTAAAACCAGCTAAACAGCAGCGTTTTTGGAAGAGAAATATTTTGAGAGAAATTCATCGAAAAAGCTTTTCCCCGAGAAACGGTTTCCCCGATCAACCCAGTTCCTCATAATTTTTTTCGAATGTCATTTTCTTGGAGAGACTTTTCCCCAAGAAACATTTTCCCTTAAAAACAAAGATAGTGTGTTATGGCTAAATAAAGAACAGCTCTTTTGAAACTCTCATAAGAATTTTTCCCCGAAAAACGTATTTTCCAAAAAAAACATTTTTGAATTTTCCCGGAAAGACGTTTGCTTCGAAAGACCTTTTTCCCGAAAAACGTTTTTTTTTTGTATTTTCTACGAAGGACCGCGCTGCCTTAAAATCGATAATTATTTTCTATCTGTATTACAGGAAAATGCCAAAAACGAACCGCAATTGGCATCTTCAGGATTTAACAGAAAATGTATCTAAGTTTCATTATCTATTTTGCTTCGAATGAATCATTTTTGCTATCATAGCCCAGTTTTGGTCTTAGCAAAATAAATTTTTTCCCCTTGTTTTGAGGATGATAAACTTTGATAATCCGAAACGACCAGGAGACACTAATAAAACAAAGCGTGTCCAAATCGACTTTAGGTTAAGTCAATAAATACCATAATATCTGTAAAAAATACTTAAAAATCGGTAAAAATTATTTTCAACTAATAATAATGTCACGTAATTTTAAAACCATACATCCAATTATTATATCAGCCTTTTTATTTGCAAATTTCATATTTTTTAAATAAATTGTTTTCAACTTATATAGTAGTCTTATTTTGAAAAAATAAATGATTTTCATAGATTTCTCTAGTTTGACCGCAAATTATATACGTGTAAAACCAGGGGGGTTTTTTTGACTGTGCACTCTTTGCATGTGAATATCTCTCTTGATGTGCATATCTCTCTGGTTTTCCACGTTTTTGGGAGATGGAAAAGACCCCTGACTGTATAATATTATGGTTTTAATATGTCATGTATAGTTGTTAAAAAAAATATTATTGAACTTGACTTTTTGCGTATGTTGAAGCTGAAAATGATAATAAAATGCACCCAACAAACTTAAAGTTCATTATTAAAAATAGAAATAATAAAACCTAATAATGTCGAAATGTTGGTTTCTCATCTCTTTTTTTGCTTGGTTGATTATACTCATTTCACTAGATTATTCATAAACTGAAAATAAAAAAAATCAACGAGCCAAATATGGGCCGACGAATATATCACTATTTCGTACATCACAGAATGACACAATTTCGTCATTTAACGTTGATTAGATTTAACCCCTAACATTAATAATGTTGAACAGTTTCATACCTTTATAAGATTTCATTTATGGATACTATTCTTCAAAAACAAACTTTTTGAAGCCTTTTTGGAGCCCTCAAAAAAAAATGATTTGCTCAATTTTAAGGACCAGGCCGTCGTGTTGCTCGCGAACTTAACAATCTAGAAAAACCTTTTTAGCACTTTACTGTAGAACACATTCAATAAATGAATGATTCAAGTAAAAAAATATAATATTGAAGCGATTTATTGTTCTCTGTCATAAAACAGCTACCGGCATCTGCTGACATTATTTTCGGTGACATATGTAGACCATGTTCTGAGCACCGATCGCGTATTTGAACTTGGCCAAAACGGAAAATTTACGATTGAATTCCTTCAATACTATATTGATGGTATGATTTTAAATAGTTTTTGGGTATAATATTTGGAATAATTAGAACAGAACGGCAATCGACATTTCGAATTTACAGCGTTGAATATAGTAGGCGACACAATTGTCATTTTTTCAATAAATTCAACGTAATTTTTGATTACTATGTATATTTTTATGAAAATTATAAATTGACATTGCAAGCGTAATTTTATTATTCGCATAGCAACTAATTTATTTTATTTTTTGACTATTTTGGCAAAAAAAGATTTATGTCGTAGTTGACCTGAACCCTCATAATTAGTTACAAATCACAACAATTTTAATGCTTGAAAATTTGATTTGAACATAAATGATAGATATTATGGGTATCATGAACGCTTTATTTCGCATTAACATTTATTACATTTCTCCCTGCACGTTTTGATATGTTTTATACTTCACATACATTTCAAAAGTACATCAATCCATTGCTGTGTTGAAGAAGAATTACTTTGAATTAAACTTATTAGAGAATTGTTTACGGCGCGCAAAGAATTTAACATTAGTGTATTTGAGTTCAAAAACATAACAATATTCTTTCAGCTTGGAAATGGAACATTAAATACCGGAGAAGACGTCAATGAAAACAAATCAGAATTATGAGGCCTAAATCCATCTGGCCCGAGTGTACAAAAAGTGAGTTATAGCATATAACTTATAGCTTACCTTGAGATCGTATCGAAAAAACTGAAAAATAATGAACCGACGCGTCGCGACGGGGCTGAGTGGAAACATAACGGCGCTATTGGTGTATCGTCCTGATTTTAAAACGCGAAAAAAATTTTTTAGCGGAAATGCATATTTCTCCTTAAGTGCGGCACTTAAGAGGGGGAGGACTGTAATACTAAGATATTTTAAAAGAAGGAAATAGCCTTTCGGTGATTGGCCGAGCGCGCTCAAAAAAGACCAATGACAGGCCCCATAGGCCTCAGACGCGCTGTCAAAGAACGTTACCAAAAAGTGGTAACATTATTTATTTTTTTTTCGCGTTTGAAAATCACTGCGATATATCTCTATATTGAGACATTCGTCCAAATTGTATGAGGTATCCTTTGTATTGTGTGGCAAAGCTCAAAAGTTGCGCTTATTATATAGAAAATAAAACTGAATTTCAAAAATAAAGTATTGTATTATACAGAGTAAAAAGAAATAACATTCCGTCATTTTTTTTTCTGACGACACACACAAATGCGCTGCCGAAAATCGTAAACCAAATCCAAAATTAATTCATAAATCAATTTTTGGTTAAAATCGTCATGTGTAAGCCAAATTTTCCAAAATGGTAAGTCATTAAGTTCTCATCAAAAATGAATCATGTAAATTAATGACTCAACCAAATGCAACCTTGGTCTTATATGTCACTTTATTTATAATATGGACAACGTATGAACTACAACGTCGCTGATTTTTCATTTATATTAAATCATACTTGCTTGTTACAGTATGAGTGTTATTATCATAAGCACAGCCAAATTTTTGATTTCGTGGGTATTTAGTTTTTTTAATTATTGTTAAATTAACGAATTACATGTGCTTACCTAGAAAATTGTATGACAAGCGTAGCCTGTCCACGATTCTTTTCCAGAACTGTGCTTTTACATGGACTTCGGTTATTTTGGCTTTAATTTTCCGTTACTGGATTTTTTATTACTTTTATTGGCTTTCTCACCTCAAACTTATTGCCGTTGGCTTTGCTGGCCTTTTTGNTCATTTATATTAAATCATACTTGCTTGTTACAGTATGAGTGTTATTATCGTAAACACAGCCAAATTTTTGATTACGTGGGTATTTAGTTTTTTTAATTATTGTTAAATTAACGAATTACATGTGAAAATTGTATGACAAGCGTAGCCTGTCCACGATTCTTTTCCAGAACTGTGCTTTTACATGGACTTCGGTTATTTTGGCTTTAATTTTCCGTTACTGGATTTTTTATTACTTTTATTGGCTTTCTCAACTCATACTTATTGCCGTTGGCTTTGCTGGCCTTTTTGAGCTGGCCTTTTTTGAGCTGGCCTATTTGGTTTGGGCTTGGGGGTGTTTTATACCGTGTGGTTCTGCTTTTGTATTATTCAAAAACACAGTCGGCAAAATTTGATGCTTGTTAGTTTAAATATTTTATGAGAAATATGCGACCTTGTTATCACTGAATAAATACTGTGATGTATATCACGTCAAAATATAATATTATTTTAGATATGTAGAAAAAAAATGAGTAAGCTAAGTCAGAGATTTTTAAACAGATTACTGCTCGTAATATGTCATAAAATTGTTTTCTGTTCCAGTTAACACTCAATTCATAGTCCTGAGTCCCTGTTTGGAGAAAATATTGTCTGTTAACAAGTTTGAGATATACTTTTTAAAAGGAAAACATGGTATTTCCCAGACAAAATTTGCATTTGTTTTTGAATTTCTAGGACTTATAAATATCTGTTTAGACGTTCGAAATTCGAACACTTCCATGAAATAAATTAGGTTTTAAAATTATTCGACACTGTGATTTTTATGTTGTTGTATCGCAAAAAAATACTTATTTTTTGCTCGTTTGTAATTTCCTTGAATATACTTCCAAGTTAACGTACCATGTTTAGTTAACACACTTTCTTAAACATAAGTAAAACAAATTGTTTTGACCATCAAAAAGGAAATTCTTACTACTAGGATTATTAGAAATAAAATCCAATTTTCAACATCATTTTGAGAAAAAAACGTTGATAATATAATCATTACTTACATTTCGATTGTTTTCTTGATTTAAAAAATGTCTCTAGCCGCCCTAATGGGACCGTCTTTAATGGGAATAGGGACTCTTTGAGCATTTTATAAGGGCACAAAGTTAATTGATCGAATAAAATTGCGAACACCCTATTCTAAGGATGTCGTAAATTGACTTCAAGTACATAAAAAAATGGCGCAGTCCGTAATTATCGCCTCGATACGTTTGAAACTGTCTCTAATCTCCGTCTTACGACGACATTTGTAAATTGGTCACACCTATGTCGACTTCAAGTTCAAGGTCAACCATAATTTGTCAGAATCGACGGGGATGTCAAAATGTTGATCAATTCATCTTAAATAAACTGACTATTTATGCGTTACTTAATTCTATAATGATTTTTATCACGCGAGTTGATACCTTAAAATTGAAACCTAAAGATTATCTCGTCAAGTGAAAATTATCACGGTGATTTCGTTATTCACCCATTTTTTCACTTATTAAAAACTCGCACTCTAATAAACTTAATTTTCGAGTTTTAAGCGTAAACTCACTTAAAACGACCCTTATTTGGAGAAATCATTTTTTCACCCAAAAACGACCCTTATTTAGCACAAGCGAATCAGCACTCCTTTGAATAGGGTTCGCAGTTGATCGTGTCCCCATTGACCGTCTATTCTGCAGTTAATGGTGCTCTTTTAGACCGAAAATAATGCCTATACGGTCCGCATACAAACAAAACATGTTTTATTTTCATTAACGTACTTTTTACAGGTGGCATATGTACATTCCGTTATGTTAACTAAAAAATATTACGGAAATTAAACGTAATCTGATTAGCAACAGACAGGGACCACCCCTGAGGAACGGTTTGCTTTGATAACTGGATTTTCTTCTAATTTGATTTTCTCCCAACTGCACCGGTTTGCGTTAAAACGGTCGCACCATCAAATAATTGAGATTATTTCACATCTAAAGTTGCCGTTTTATTATTTTGGCATGCTTTGGTGGGAGATTTTATGTAAATATGTTTAGAATTATTTATATGTTTTATATTGAAATAATCGTTTGCTTTGGGGTCATTTTAAATCTTACATAAAATATAACCATCAATCAAACTTGTTGCCATTATTTTCTGAGAGGAACTAGAAATTAATTTTAAAATTAATGTTTATTTCCTGAATAAATGTAGTAACATTTCGTGCTTAGGGTATAATTTGTCCTAACTTAATGTCCTGAGATTGCCAATTTAGTTTCGAAATTACATGATGCCTGCTTCGTCAGTTTTACAATTTTGCTAAAAAATTTTTACAATTATAGTCCATGCGGCCACAACGAGAGGTTTTGGACAAGTGAAATTGTCGCCTTGTGGGCGCATGGACTGTATTTGTATCAGTCAGGTTTTTAACCAATCGGTTTTTTATTGTACCGACTTAATCTACGCAATTTCCTGACATGATATTTTCAGACATAAATTAAATTATAATTTTTTAGAACGATATCTGCGTAATTGAATAAGACGGGCAAAAATGGTTGATGAAATATAAATTTTCATAAATTAGCTTTATCCTAAATTAACTTGGAGGCTATACGTACGTTTAGTTTAGCCGCTAACCTGAGTGATTTATGTGAAGTGAGTCATTTAAAAATATGCACTGCGATTGGCTAGCGTCTACCTTCAGCTGGAGACGGGCCAATCAAAAGCGACCTGAAGTAAACCTGACGAAATCGAGAAAAATAATGTTTTTTCTTGTTTTATTCATTATTTTGTTGATGATTATTTGTAAAGATATTCCTGAAAAAAACATATTTCGTAAAAATGTTGATGAACATTTCTATCAGAGAAAATTTTACTATGTCTAAAGCTTTAGCTTTAAGATACACAAATTGGTTAGTTTTTTTATTACAGACTGTGCACTCTAAATTTTATTTATTTACAGTCCAAATTGCACTGTGCTCAATTTCAAAGTGGGGACTGTACTATTGTTATTTCTTCGGTAGCAAAAAAAATGCCAAATGGGGCAGCGACGAACCTTTAGTACAGTCCTTACTCAATTATCGGACGATTGCTCATTTATCGGACGCTTTTTCGGTCAAAATGGGGCCATTCTTATAGAAAATTGGGCCTTTTGTGACGATGCTCCTTTTTCGGACGCTTTCTTCGAGAACCGAGAACGTCCGATAAATGAGTAAGGACTGTATCATATATTTTTTTTTGGAAAAAACGTTTGGTTCTAAAAGTAAACCGGCTATGCTACAATTAGGATCATCAAACAGTCACTATCTGGTATTAACACTACAATGTGTGTTTTTTACAGTTAGTGATATTTTTAAATATCTAGAAAAATGACACAATCAGTGGTCAACCACAAGTCACTTTGGAAATTTTAAACACAGATCCAGTTGGTTTGTAACTCCTCAAGGATTTTCACTTAGCGTTTTCGGTGAAAATTGATGAATATGGTTTTTGCGTTTGTAATCTTCTGTCATTTGGCAAATTCCGACATGATGCAAAACTATTGAGGTCAAATTTGACATTTTCGGCCCACTACAGCATCTTACAGCTACCTGGTAAGCGATCTTAATAATCGACCTATTTACTTTTCAAATACAGTAATAAAATGTTTATAGAGTCACAAAACAATATGAAATAACGATTTTTGTAGTCTAGAGCTTTCTATTTAGTAAGAATGAAAACTGTCGATTTGACGCAAAGACCTTAATAACATGGCGATTTTGTTTTTTTTTTCTCAAAAAGGCTTTCAAGTAGTAAGTTTTGTGGTTTTCGACGCCTAGCCTTACTTGGCGCCCCTACCCTAAAAATGACTTGGTAAAAATTACTTGTTTTCCACATAAAAATGAGTTCATAAGTTTTAACTAGATCAAAACTGTTAACTAATAGGTCTAATTGTTCTAGTTCATAACATTTTTGTATGTTTTTTTAACCAAGATTAAGCAAATACAGTCCTTTTTCTCAATACGAACGCACTCAATACGGACAGTTTCTTCCAATACGGACGCTTTTTGTGAAAAATATCCCAAAACAGTCAAAAAAAAAATGACACGCCATTTTCGAGGATTAAAAACGTCCTTATTGCAAGTAAGGACTGTAAATCATAAACGCGTTTTTTCATTAGAAATACAGAATAAGTGTACCATTGTCTTCCATTGAATCGTTAATGAGATAAACAGAATTTCGAATGGAAAGTGGAATCTTCATGCAAAGTCCTACTTATTGATAATACGTTCTAGAAGCGTGTTTTATGTTTATGGTGCCGTACTGGCCCGGCAGGAAAGTAAAATAGATTATCGGCGAAATTCAAATCAACAATTTCGCTCATCATTTTCGTCACTGACTATTTATTTTTAGAATAATCCCGGTAACAGGATGTTCTTTTACGGGAACTTTGAATGTTTGTTCAATTTTCAATCTTGATCAACTTTTTTTTTCGGTTCATTTCATTATCAAATTAAATACATTTTCGAGTTAACATATCAACGAATAAGTGAAAATTAAGGACAAAAAAATCTAAACGAACATGAATTTCGTTATTTAATTGTACCAGAATACTGTTTTTGGGTATGATTAGAGATAATCTGATAATTATATTTTTCGAAACCTATTTATTGTAGGTGACGTAACAAAAGCGACTACTTCTGGGCAAGTTTCCATATAAATTACAGTCCCGACCTTCTAGTTGTGCAATTTNGTCGTGTTTTAATTTCCACCCTAATAGGCATGACCAGCTAGCCGATTGATTTTAGCAACATTATTTCTGTTTGCGTAATTGGCGGGTTAAATATTTTCACACCATAGGTTCTTTTGGCATGTACGATGATGTATGGTCGATGGGGATAAGTTAAAACTACATTATCCGTTAATCGCCCAGTATGATGCATAATTAAATTAGAATGTCAATACAATAAAGAAGTGATCTAACGGCAATTTAGATCGATCACTCGCTCAAATTAATTGGTAATTTGGCAGCAATATTTGCGTATACACAAAGTGCGCTTTTAACCGACCACAAAACGTTATCAAAAAGTAGCCAGTTAACGACTCAATCTATAGTGCTATTGGCAATAGCCTATTGCTCAAATATGACCGGTTAATGACAAATTGGCTGGTTAACGGCGAATCCTGTATAATAAAGTAGTTGAGAATTTCACGTAGTCCGGTTTCCGAAAAACACGTTCGGAATGAGCGTTATTTCTGAAATTTTCTTTGAAAATATGTTAAAGTGAGTCAAGTTTGCTCCCCAGAAGAAAAAACACATGATTTTCTACAAAAAAGCTTAAATGAAACAGTTTTATTTTTAACTCCTAGAATACAACGTGGCCAGAGCAATTTTGTACATCTATGAAACCGGAAGTTCGAACCGATTTTTCGAACCAGAATTCTCTCCGTTTTGTATACCTTACATGATTCAAGCTTGATAAATAAATATGTGTCCAGACTTGGTCCAGGCTTACCCTCAAGAGTTAACTGGAAATAAAAAACTGGAGTGGACGTTCTAATAACGTACGTTATTTTAACCATTTCTACGTGGTCCTTTCTCGAGAAAAACGTGCCCTATTTGTCATTTTATTTGAACGTGTTATGCCTCGACTCGTACATTTTAATGTGATTGTGATCCGAAATTTCGATAAGTGAAAATCGCACATTTTCCACATCCGAAATGTTACATTCCTACTCATACTTCCTATTATAGGAATCATATGCAATTTCAGTGTAAATTAATTAACTCTTTGGCATGACCGTGAGGGAGATTTAGATATAGCCATCGACTAGGAATCGTATTATGAGTCACAATTTATGACTATGTCGTATTATACGACTCTATTGAGTTATATATTTTTTTAAGTCTAAGGTTTAATTCATGCTAAAAAATTTCAGAAGACCCCTAAAACATCACCAAAGAAGTAGATTTTTTAAAATAACTAAAGCTTCTTGTTTCCAAATTTGAACTTCTTAATTTTNAAAACTGGAGTGGACGTTCTAATAACGTACGTTATTTTAACCCTTTTTACGTGGTCCTTTCTCGAGAAAAACGTGCCCTATTTGTCATTTTATTTGAACGTGTTATGCCTCGACTCGTACATTTTAATGTGATTGTGATCCGAAATTTCGATAAGTGAAAATCGCACATTTTTCACTTCCGGAATGTTACATTCCTACTCATACTTCCTATTATAGGAATCTTATGCAATTTCAGCGTAAACTCGTCGTAATTAACCCTTTGGCATGACCGTGAGGGATATTTAGATATAGTCATCAAATAGGAATCATATTATGAGTCGTAATTTATGACTATGTCGTATTATACGACTCCATTGAGTTATAGACTATAACTTATAGTTTTTTCAAGTCTAAGGTTAAATTCATGCTAAAAATTTTCAGAAGATCCCTAAAACATCATCAAAGAAGTAGATTTTTTAAAATAACTAAAGCTTCTTGTTTCCAAATTTGAACTTCTTAATTTTGACCTAATTTGAGTGCTTATAGGGTTTTAAAAAGTGAAAAATTAGTAGGCCCACCTATTATTTTTTGAAAAATAAATAATTAACTAATTTTCTTCCAAAAACTGACGATAAAAAGCAGCGATTACATTTGGCGTCTTTATTCTGAAAAAATGGTCTCTCGTGTATTTTCCAGAAACATTATAATAAATTATGTTTTTTTTCAAAAATTCCTCGAAAAATATGTTCTGACGAATCACGCTGCCAATGTCAGTACCGGGTCGGACATTTCTCCGAAAAAACACTCTATATGGAAATCATAGACTGTGACGCATAGTAGCTCATCCTGGATTATCCCGGACAATTTCAACAATTTCTAGAAAATCAAAAATCTTTCCATTTTTCGGTTGATGAACATTCGACCTCGTTTTAAACTCTAGTCCGTTATATAAGTTCTCCAGATAAGTTATATTTGTCTTATTTTGCGTGTTTCTAACGCAACGAACTTTTAATTCTGAGCGGGTTACGGTCTGCTTGGAGATTCAAAATGAAAGCGTGAGAAAAAAAATGAGCATCAAAAACTGACAAAGACCCGTTTAATGATAGATTTTCTCATTGATCCGCGTGTAACCCATTATTTTCTTAAGCAAATAACATTCAGCGAAAAAAGTCATTATGTAAATAAACCCAATCTATTCAAGACCAAAGTCATTTATTTTATTAAACTGAATGAACTTGATCAAAATCAGTAATGAAAGAAGAAAATGAGCCCCTTGAACAGAATATCGCCTGAAAAAGCCTATTTTTACTTCAAAATTTGGTGAATGAAACGATTCACTTCGGAAAGTGGCCAATTGGGAAAAGCCACCATTAATATATAGTTCTTACTTCCAAAACGGACGTTTTTTGATTCTCGAAAATAACGTCCGTATTGGGGTGAATTGTCATAAAGTGTTTATTTTCGACTGTTTTGGGAACACTTTTCCACAAAAAGCGTCCGTATTGGAAAAACGTCCTTACTGAGTGTGTCGGTATTGAGAGTAAGGACTGTGAAGATTTTTGTTGATAACTTGCCGAAAATAGCTAACATACACGATTTTATTTGAACTAATTAGGCTCATACAAGATTTTGACTAGTTAAATATTTACTTTTAATTTTTTAGCACTTGTTTTTTTTTGGGCTGAAACTTTAGCGCGTTTTTGGTTTTTAACAAATTTGACTTTAGGATTTTTTGGTAATTAATGGATGGAAACTTTTATTTGATTTTTAAGACATGGTTTATCTGTAGTGAGTTCTATTTTTTTACAGAAATATTTACGTAGTTTTTTGTCAAAAACAAAATCTTTCAATTCAAAAGTATAACCATCAAATTAACAAAATATGTACGCAGTTATTTTTAAAATATTTAATACAAACAAATGTTGCTACTTTGCATGTGTTTTTTAATTTTAAATTAGTGGATCGCCAAAAACAAAATGTCGTTTAACTCTTAAACACTTAATTTGAAACACATTTCGAACACAAAGTTGTTCAACGGAATTCACTTCATTCGTGTTTGGGATTTTTGACGCAAAAACTAATTACATAAGAATAAACAAATAAACAGTTTGGGGCAGCTTAGGCCAACATGTACGTACAAAACTAAGTACTTTTCCAGTTGGCATAAATTATCACATATTAAGCATTTTATCTTGGTGAATAATTATTTAAAAAAGGTTTAGAATTCGGCGAAATTAGTTTTGCAATAGAAAGTCTTTTAACGCGATTAAAGAAAAGGCTGTTAATTGGACAATTTTTAATTTATATTAACCCGTAACCCTCTCTTTATTACAGTTTGAGTACAAATGAGTTGTAGCATGGGAAATAATTTTTGTGATTTTTTGGGATTTTTTTTGGGCAAATTCGGCACAAAAAATTTAGAAACGCCCCCTACCTATCGGCGATATGGTTAAAATCGAATTTTTTATAAAAGAAAGTGTGTTAGGGTTAGCCAAAGACAACATTTATAATTATGACGAGATTTAAATTGTCTGGATTCCACAAACAAAAAATTCGCCTATGAGTAATGCCAGGCATTTTTTTGATTTTTGGTCTGTTGAACCCTACTTTTTCATTTTTAGCACAACTTTCACCAAAAACTGAACTTTCCAAAACCGAAATAGGGAATTTTTTGTTTGTTAAAAAATTCAATTTTTACCCTATTGATTAAAAAAAAGTTCACTTTAAGTAAACTTTTCACACCAATAGTGATGAGTTTATTCAGAACTAGTATTTTTTGCGTGAATCCACCAAATTGAACAAACCCGATTTGCACGAGTTGACTGTGCAATGATTTTAGGGCAATCAGCCAATTTAGGGCCGGGTTCAACATAAATGAGCAGATAACTACGGGTCATTTGTCCAAAAATTAAAGTCCCAGTAAAATGGTAAATGAGGACTCTAATTAGTTTATATGCCGTTTGAACAAGTTTTACAATTAAATTACTTCGCCTTATAAATGGAAGATTGCACCGTTTTAAAATGAACAATAAACGGTTTATGATAAACCCTTTTCTGATTATGAACGGTGATAATTAGTGCCTATTATAGTTTGCTCGAACTTCCGTTTTCTGGTGTTAGAACATTATTGAGGTAAAATTATTCAATTTGTTAAGACATAAAAAACGGATTTTTGTTTTAACGGATTGTTTAAATATGTTCAACTAAGGTGTCCACAACGACAAAATAATTTCGGAAATGCTTAAAAGTTACCATAAATGCTTAAAAGTTACCATAAAAAAGGTGATGACACAAGGCACTACCTTTTGGGCCAAATTTCACTATGAAATTTTTTTCGTAAATTTTTAACCTTCGAACAAAAATAATTTCGTTTCCTTAATTTACTGATGTTGTGAAATTCAAAGGATTCTGGCAAATGAATACAAAAAGCGGTCGATTTGACGATCAGAATTCACAAGCTTGAAATTGCATTCGGTGTTCAATTTGTCACAATCGATTGTTTATTCAGAATACGGGTCTGGTTGTGACATAAACTATGTCACATAATTGTCCGGTTTATTTGGCTATTGTTAAACCCAGCATGGGGTGTATCACTTTTAAAGCCGTTAAAATGTACCAAAATACATCTGTTGACAGGTTTATTTCCATTGAAATTTTGAATTTGAAAAAAGAGTCTGTATTGAACACATGATCAACGGGGTCGCCAAATAAGGGTTGATTTCGTATTTTAAAATTTGACTCTTATTTGACATCACCTCCACCACCTGCACCGTTATCTGGCCAAATTGTTATTATCCAATGAGAGTCTGGCCGGATAAACGCTCGACCGAAATTTTAAGATCCTATCATATTACTCACTGTTAAACTACGTTAATTGAAATAAAAAACCTTATAAATAGGTTTAAATATGATATATTGGAGAGTATAAGAGCCCTGCATAGATTGAATGATGAATTTCATTATACACCCGCAGTGCGTGGGCGGGCGAGTCGCTAAATTCTTGGGGGAAACTTGCCGGATAAACCAACGAGCGGGACAAATGGATAAAGCCGCAGGGGGTATTTAAACTCAAAATAAAATAAAGAAGTTCAAAAACTCATTATTATTTTGCTGTGTTGGTTTCGAAAACCAATAAGAGCTCGGTTCAGTTTGACAAATTCTCATAACAGTTTAATAAGAACGTCTGTCCGCCCATACATTTTCTTACGGGTATTTTTTACGCAAATTATCAATATAAAATAACTCCCAATCAGGCGCTTAAAACTACATTTTCTGTGCAATGTTTGACGCTCGATTGTTTATTCAGAATGCGAGTGTGGTTGTGAATTAATTGTCGTGTACGTATATCCCTACGATATATTCCCTATTGTTTAACGCAGCATGAGGGTGGTGTATCACTTCTAATGTCATGTATAATTCACTACACGCTACGATACGTGTTTCGACATTTTCCGCAACGACATGTTTGAAGCTCGAGGAATTTCGAGTCTGACGTGGTTCGTTTTTTTATGCAAAAAAAAAGTTGAAGAAAAAAAAACTGTAAGTCTGGGCTACTGTGGTTTTTCAGGTCATGTAATTTAACTGAGAACTTGAAGTCAAAGCGGCCGAATGACTTTTTTCGTAACAAGACCATATAAACAAGCGCCACGCCATGGGACGGGGTTCATTTCAAGTTAGTTACGTTTTAGAAATTGGAAATGTGGTCAGAAAATATAAACAACTTGTTTTTAATAAAATCTATAATTATCAAAAGTCTGGTAACTTGAAATTGATCCCGTAAGGTCTGGTTTAATATCGTCTTTCTTTTCCAGTAAAAGTTTTTTTTGTTTTGTAAAAAAAAGACTAAAATTTTAAGCACGATCTTTCAAGCTATAAATTCATATCATATGAGTAATATGTAGGGGAAATACAGTATGTAGGACGGCTGATACGAGCTCTATTTACCGTTGAAAAATCTCGCTTGAGGAGCTTTGAGCTGGGGTACCAGGCCCAAAAAAACATTAAATTCGAGTGGTTATCGGTGTTTTCTGCCAACCAGTCGGTTTTTAGCGGTTCTAATTGTCAAAATCAGATGTGCCGTGCTCGAATACTCCTAGTTAAATGTTCGTTAGCAACATATGAATAACTTTATTTTCGGCGAAAAAAACTAGAAATTCCCCCTAGTCATATGTAAGCAAGTTTCCTGAACACATAATGTGAACGATTGTCCATACGGCCAATTACAAGCCACGTGGTGAGTCATTTGCGTGGCTAAAGGACGCTAGCCAATAGGAGGCGCCTATAAAAATCATGAGCCAATAGGCGTTGCTTGTAATTCAGTTACAGACCCTCCTACTTATTACAGACTGGAAACAAACCGTATATTTAAACGCTACCAGTTAACTTCAGCGTGTATCTACCGTATCAGACGATTTGTTATTTAAAGACAGCTGAATGCTCTAATTTTGAATTGTATCACTTTGTCGGACTTCTTATTTTATGATTTTGGCATGTTTTACTTTGATGTGTGCAACATTGAAACATTTTCAAGATAACATAATTTTATTATCACCCATTCTTGTTAACCAAAGTTTTCACCTGAAATATTGCCTTAACATTACAGATAAAGGCCCGGATGTTTAGTTCAATATTCCATTATGGAAAATTTATCTGGAATTAACGGGTGTTAATTAAACACGTTCACTTTTGATGAAATTATTCAAATCGTCCCCTAAAATAAGTCAACTTTATTGAGAAAAGAAAATCCCTTCAAATGTTAACAAGATCATCAGTTAAAAAAATCCTTCTGAAAAACCACACCATTCAAAGTGGACAAAACCACAAATAGTCTGCTAGTGGACAAAACCACAAATATGGTTTGTTTGTGTAAAATAAAAAAATCGGTAAGTCTGCACTCCTGCTGGTGATAACAACGCGTAATTTCTAACAAAAAATTACAGAAAAAATAGACCATTTATTCAAAAATAGTACATCATCATAAAACATCTGGAAAACATTTCCTTAAACTTCCCTGGAAAATATATCATATACCACCTAACCACTTATCTTTACAATAAAAAACTATTTTTTTAACACCGCAAAAAGTGGTGCCCAAGTGCAAGTAAAAGTAAAGGACTCAGTATTGCCTCGAAATTGTTTTGTTATTTTTTGTACAACAATTTGTTAAAACAAATAGTCGAATAAAAACATTGATTTGTCTTGAAAAAACATAATAAATTGTCTCATAACGGTTCACGGGATAATTTTCTAAAAAGTTGCGGCGTAAAATATAAACAATACACGACATTGGCTGTTAAACGCTTCCCAAACTCAATTATCGTTTTGACGGCGGCAAAAGGCCCAAAAAGGGGGGAAGTTCCGTTAAAGAAGTTCACAAAACGTCAACCGAGGGTAATTTATGCAGCTTTTTAACGTGGCGATTCTTCCAAGTAACATTATGATTTGTTAACAAACGGAAAGTGGATAATTAAACTTTGTTTACCCTTTTTTGCTCGATATTAGATAAACTCATTAACCCAACGCCACACATCAAAACCACACTCTACGTTTCTCTTACATTGGATAATAAAATTCATTCGTTTGTTCGCTATTTGGGGTTTCCTTTGTCATCAAATCTGATTTGGAAGGCGATTATTTTTTAACGAATCGAACAGAAACCGACCATTCGCGAAACCACCAGATTTCTTATATTTAACTCTTAGGCCGCGGGACTTGGTTAACATTTCTCGAGAAAAATACTATTTTAACTCTGCGGCGCAGCGTAGTTAACTATAAACGTGAATATTGATTACTGTAGTATACACCACCTGGTGGGTTATCTTACCACCAGTTATTTGACAAAGATTCGGTTATCTTATCACTTTTTGACCAAAAATGTATCGAGGTTTGTACCGAACGCCATGACCAGCTATCTTACCAACGTTTGGTTATCTTACCGTATTTTTAGCGTTTATAAAGGCAAAGATAACCCCGTCAGGTATTGTATATTAAACGCGTTGACAAAAAAAATGATGAAAAAATCGAAATATGATATTTTGAAATTTTCAAGAAATTTCAAAGGCACAGTTTATATTTGCCCGTTTTTTCACTTTTCGAAAAAAATGCTCTGTAACTGAGTCTGTACCCGACGACTAATCCAAAACTGCGCAGGCGGCGCGGCGTATTTTGAATTTTTGTATAAAAAATAAATTACATAGTTTGTTTCAAGGAATACGTGAGATCAAACGTGGACTGGTTTAAAAACATACAAATTAAACTGAAAAAAAAAAATTGTTGATTCATGTTTCATGAAGATCCAAAACCGTCGAGATCCGGACCGGATCCTCCGGTGGATTCGCGAAAAAAAAAATGTTTATTTNCGAGAGTGATTTTTTTGTAAATCCATTTTGAACACAAATTTCAAGCATTAAAATTTTCTAGAATTAGTAGTCCAATGAACTTGTCGGTAGTCGAGAATTGCACACAGACATGAACAAATTCATAAAACAAATAAAAAATACTATTAAAGTGCATTTTCGTAATTTCGGGTTTTATTTGTAAACAACTCTAGTAGAGTTACTCTACCTACCCGTCCTTAACTATAAACGTGAATATTGATTACTGTAGTATACACCACCTGGTGGGTTATCTTACCACCAGTTATTTGACCAAGATTCGGTTATTTTATCACTTTTTTGACCAAAAATGTATCGATGTTTGTGCCGAACGCCATGACCAGCTATCTTACCAAAGTTGGGTTATCTTACCGTATTTTTAGCGTTTATAAAGGTAAAGATAACCCCGTCAGGTATTGTATATTAAACGCGTTGACAAAAAATGATGAAAAAATCGAAATATGATATTTTGAAATTTTCAAGAAATTTCAAAGGCACCGTTTATATTTGCCCGTTTTTTCACTTTTCGAAAAAAAAATGCTCGAGTAACTGAGTTTGTACCCGACGACTAACCCAAAACTGCGCAGGCGGCGTATTTTGAATTTTTGTATTAAAAATAAATTACATAGTTTGTTTCAAGGAATACGTGAGATCAAACGTGGACTGGTTTAAAAACATACAACTTAAATTGAAAAAAAATTGTTGATTCATGTTTCATGAAGATCCAAAACCGTCGAGATCCGGACCGGATCCTCCGGTGGATTCGCGAAAAAAAATGTTTATTTCCGATAGCGATTTGAATCAGCAATTTCACCTGTCATTACCGATTCCTAAAATTGGCTTTTGAATAACATGATTAATGTTGGGAAAAAGTTTTTCCGAGAATAAAGCTCCAAGACCCAAAATAACTTTTTTTTCTACCTCCGGAAGTGAGGGATAAAAGTGCCATTTCGACAAAAATTGATCATCATTTAACGAACGGTGTTCTATTTACGGTTAAGTTACGGCTTAATTATCCAAAAAGAAAAAAATACACTTCCATTTTACATATTTTTTTACGATTTAACGTTGTAATTCAAATATACCGTGACTGGAACCTTTGTGAAATCTCGGTAACCTTGTCTGCCAGGTCACAATAGGATTACCGTTCTGAGTAATATTTTTACAACATTGCTATACTAGAACTTTACCCTTTAACTCATATTTATTGCATTGGACCGCCTAGGAAAACTATAATCGAATCAACCGTTTTTATACGTAGCCAATTACGAGTGGAGTACAGTCCTTACTCCAATTAGGAGAGATTTTTTCGGGTTTGAGATTTTCGGCCTTTTCAGGCTTCGAGCATCTTAGGTTTTCCCCCTTTTACATACCATTACCCCCTTTTGTATACCATTTTCGACCTTTTCTGTTTCGACCTTTTCTACATTCGCCCGAGTCAGACTGCGCCGTTATGATAAAAAGTAAACAATTCTAATACAAAAGAGTCACACAAATTATGGAATTAGTCATTAAATTTAAATTTTGTCAGCTTTTTAATACCATTTTTCTCTTCAGGAAATTTGTTATCTCAAAAGGGACGCACATTTCGGGCAAATACGTCCAAAAGCGAACCCTTCTAGAGAATTCACCTCTGTAGACACGCAAACAAAAACGTCCGTATTGTAAGTACGTACTGTATTAATCGACAATCAGGGTTAAAGATGAATGAGTTTAAAATGCATCAACATTTGTGCCAGTTTCAAATCGGATTAGCGCTCAGAGTACCAACTTGTTTGGACTCTTGACAATCGCCAAGAACAAAACAAAAATCATGCGTTTTTCATTTTCGATTGATGCTGAGCCATTAATGCCCTTTGTCCTTGAAGGAAATTAGCATTTTGTACTTTTGTATTGTTTTCCAGGTACGTGCTGCTGACGCGTGCATTTTATTAGTTTTCAATTCGAAAGTTTTTTTTTCTTTTGCTTTCGTCAAAAAAAGTCAATGATTATTGATTTTATCTTGATCCAAACAAAAGTGAGATTTTGATTTGAAAGTGTCACACTCAGAAGATGTCCTGACATTGCATAAACCGTTGCGACGCTTTGGTATTTTAAATAAATACGTAATTGTCCGAAAATGGGTCCGGAATATGCGCAGTATTCTGAATGACATTTTTTTGCAAATTTGCATAAAAATGAATTATCCAGGGTAATTCCCAAAAAAAAAACGTTTGAAATGAGCGCAGAATAATTTTTTTGATAAAAATGTCCGGCACAAAATCAACAAACAAAAGGACATGTACTTGGGTTCAGACTTATTCGTAGGTTACTCATTGATGCTATATATTATTATCCTCTTTCCATACACATTTTTGAGAGATTATCCCAACGGCTATTTATTGGAATACAAAATTGTCATTATGGATACTGCAGTAGTTTTGGACACCTTTTTTCGGAATATAAAACTGGCCGGAGTTATTTATTAGTATTTATTTCGACACTCCATAATTCCAATAGAATACTTTATAATACTATCTGACCTTCGTACTGAGTATATCAACAAAAAGCTCAAGTTTTTAATTTTTTGTTCGGCTATTTTATTTGTTCCATTATCAAACAATAATCCGGCGGTTCCTGGGCGTTTTAAGTTAAAGTTGAATGGTCAAATTTTCCGAACAGTCTAAAAATGTCTGTCTAAATTGTATATCTTAGATATAATATCTACAACGTAAGCGTTCAGAAAACGTGGTTACTTACATGGCGCTTATGCCATAGATTCCGTGGGCGTGACGACAGCACGACTTTAACCGGAAGTACTTCTAGAGAGTTACGGCTGAAATTCCGGTCAAACCTTTATCTTTAAGAATTAAAAGCCCAAAAATCAAAGAAATTCATTTCCCGTGATGATTATGAAACAATAATTTCATGTCAGCATATAATTACAAAGTAAACTTTGAATTTATGGAAAATGCGCAGCCACTTTGATAGCTGTTAATTGGTCTCATGAAACCTTACATAATATAAGGCGATGTAGTTTATATTGACCCTTTTTGATATAAAATAACCTTGGGAGAATATACATAGAACAATCTGGTGTAATATAAGTTATACGTTATTCTATATCAAAAAGCCTTCATATATTATATTATTTTTTAAACTACACCGTCTGAATCCAAACGGGTTAAAAATTCTTTGACGAAAATGGATACTCTTTCTGGTGAAATCCCGTGAATTGTCAAAATTGGTCCGCGACTTAAACGGAGTGACTACGTAACGACTTTTTCATATTTACATGTAATTACATCACGATGATGAGGTGGTCCAGGAGGGTCCGCGAAACACGCTATTTTTAGCTCAATTATAGAAAAAATCCTCATGTCTGGGTTTTCGACGGTTAACCGGATACTTTTCAAAATAAGACCGACCACCAAAACGAAAACAAACGTCAATTGTTAGTTACCCCATTATGATCTTCGGTTTTATATAAAATAAAATCTCGGAGAATATTCACTATACCATAATAAAATAATAAATAATAAAATGAAAGTATTTCCACTTTTTATAATTTTCGTCGAAATTTCGGCAATGGACCTGGCAAAATCGACAAGTCTAAGAGTTAGATTTTTTCGACAGTATCACCAACCAAAGGCTGAACAGAAAAGAAATAGGGATAAGGTTTTTGGAAAAGTTTGCACCCTAAAGACCTGCACAAAATGTTGGAAAATGGCGCAAGAGGCCGACGAATCAAAAGTTAACAAAATGTGTGAAAAAATTTTAAACCTAAAAAATTGTTGCCCTACCAGAGTTCTGCTACGAAAATTATTTTAAAAAGGAAAGCCCTGTGGAAAGTATTCTTTACACGGCGTTATTGGAGTTAGTTTTTTTTGTCTAAACGCTCAATCAAATTTGTGCAAAATAAAATTGTTAGAATGTTAATAAATTGAATACATACTAGACTTTTGGCACAATTTTTTACTCGATTATGAGTATAGGTTGAACATACTGTATTATTTCACCATTTGTGAAAATTAAATACAATTTTATAAAAAAACAACAACAAAGGAACAAGAAATATTTTTTTAATTCAAACTCCATGTTACTCACATCTAACATTTGTTCAATTATATTTTTTAGAAACTTAGTCGATGCGTTCTTATGATGTCCAAATTGTTGGCTAGCTCCTTAGTTTCTACAGTCTGATGTTGTTGCAAAAATTTGTATTTTTCTATTCTATGGAATCATTTTTCGGCCCTTGATAGACACGTTGCAACGCGTTGGACGTTAGTATACGGTCATTCCCAAACCAAGGAATTCGACATTTTACTAGCAACGAGAGTTTGTTGTTCAATCTTTAATTAATTAATACACTAAACAAACATAATAGACGGCGCTCGAGAGCAATTTGAGATTATCAAAAATCAATATTTCGGCCATTTTGGTCGGTTTGTTACTTAATTTGGCAAAATTTTTATTTTTATCTCCACTATCATATGGTCATATGTAGAACAGCACTTCTATTTAATCCTGGGTATGAAATCTTTAATTAATTAATGCACTAAACAAACATAATAATATTTGTACTGTATATTCCATAATAAAATGCCTTATTAAGGTTTTCTAGCTCAAACATCCTTCTTTAGAAAAAAAATTGTTTTCTGTTTATATAATAGCGGCGAATCATTACTCATGTAGCGCAGATATAATGTCAGGGAATATTCTCAAAAAAGTATTTTTGTCGGTCGTAATTTCATTTGACGAATTTGAAAAGGGTTCATATTCCTCACATGTTTTTAACTTTAACCATTTTAGTCGGCTCTGACATTGACGAACTAAAAAAAGTCGGCTCAGTTTCAGTTAATTGTCAGGTTACGTTTGGCGAGGTTAGGGTCTACACCAGTTGTAGGATCGAGTTTAAATATATAACTTGTACCAATCAGATAAAGTCGTCAAACTAAGAATGGCAAATATAAAAATAAATTCGTTTAAAAACGGATGGAAAACAATATTCAACATCAAATATCCTGTTATATGATTGTTCAGACCGGACGTGAGTGACTGGTAAACGTTTATACGGCGGTATACGGTACCGGTAGTAAACTTACGTAAATTAGTCACCATTGGCCATACTATTATTTTTACGGAGTAATGCCCCCTTTAAACCGGCAAAAACGTTTCGGCGTCAATTAATCCTATAATTTTTAGTCCTAATTAGGACTAACAGTCAAAATATAAATTTCGCCAGTAAATGTCTAGACATTTTAGAAGTAAATATAAAATTTCCCCTAAAAGGTGTTATTTTAGAAACAAAACGGTGACGTATTTGAAATTATTATTTTATGCATCGTTTTTTACTCAGCGACATGGCGATTGGTGAAGATTTGGTGAATGATTTTTTATTTGCTAGGTTCTAGGTCATGTGAGTGAGCACCCAATCAAAACACATATCCTTGAGATAAATAGAAGGACTCTATTGAAATCCACCATATCACACTTGTGTTTTAGATCTTATTGTGAGGATTTTATTCTGCCAGCGTAGCGTGTGGAAAGCCCTTATAACACTAAGATTGAAAAATATGTTTGATATTAATATGATTAGATCAAATAACCGCATCTAATTTTAGGACGAATATTTGATTGGTGACCTTCACCTTCTATTTGGCCTGTTTAGGACATTTTAGAGATAAATTTAATGATAATATGCGAGGGAACAATTCAGAGAAGTATATCAGGGATTCGACAGCAACAAAAAAGTTTACCCCGGTACATTTGGGTATCTGGGTATGAACAACTGAGCAAGGTTTTTCGTGGTTTCATAACGGTCACTATGAACATACAACTCGTTGGGGGAAAATTATGCTTATACCATCGGTATGGATAGGATGGATCCTAGGATATTGAAATCTTTCTCAATATTTAAAATTACTTCGAAATTGATGAAACTTCATATTGGGTATAGGCTATACCGTATAGCCACGACACCAGAAGTCCAAAAAAATGACTGAAAATGTCCAGCATGTCACGTGGTGGCGCTAGAGAGCAATTTTATATATTTATTTTTTATCAAAAATCAATATTTAGGCCATTTTTGGCCGGTTTATCACGTAATTTGGCAATTTTTTTTATTTTTAACTCCACTATCATATCCGGCGTGGTCATATATAGATCAGGACTTCCATTTATAAAATTGGCTGGTTAAAATTTCCCGGAATCCTGGGTATGGAATCCATATTTTGGATATACGGGAAGTATTTTTCACATTTCATGAAATGAAATTTCATTGTAGCTAGATATTTACTAGTACGTAATGCTAACTTGTGTCATCTCGGTTGTGTAAAATAAAACTTGGCAAAATCTGTAGTGACTTTTACTTTTTATTATACTTGAAACATATTTTCCGACTTGTTTATTGAGAATCTAGGCCGAGTGAGATAAAGCATCCGACTGGTCATCTGTCTCGTGCGATTGTTTTCTTTTTTTTTTCTTTTGCTAGCTCCGAACTTTTACTAAACAATTCGCTACGTGGCCTATAATAAACGGATTTTCTTGATTAGACCTTTGTNAAAATGACAATTTTATTAATTGAAGCACAAAATTCTTAATGCTAATATGGGCATTTGAATTTTTTAAAAACTAATTTTCAAGGTTTAAAAAGAGGAGAAAGAAAACGAGCGCCAACAAACCCTACTCTTTTTTTTCAGTTCGTTTTTCTTTTTTTTCACCAAGTTTTTCTTTTTTTTCACCAAGTCGGAAATCTCTTCCCGCGTGCCTGCGGCACGCTTATTCCTCTTGCCTTTCCCACACCGTTTTTGATGAGGTACTTTGTAGTATTTCATTAGAAACTGGTTTAAAAGTATTTAATGTGTTCATCGTGTATCTTGGAAAATTTCCAAATTGTCGGCGTTCTCGGACTTTCAGCGAATTTTTTTGTTTGCGTTAAACTTTTGTCTGTAAACAATTTAACGTCACTTCACGAACTCGTCGCTGCAAGGGTTAATTTTATAATTTTCGTATTTTTCACTTTATACGTAAAATGTTTGAATTTTGAATCTTTCAAAATATTGAAAAGGAAAAAAAATGAGTTCCTCCAACTTGGAGGCTCCAAATAAACTATTTTTTTCTATTTGAGTCTAAATAGCTGCTCGATGGTTAAACTTTTGAATAAGTTTAGCTTATGTTTAACATAAGCTAATAGCGAAAGCAAGGTAAATCAATTGACTGACTTATCTAAGCCAAATTATATTCCGAAGTTTCGGAATCCGAACTATTATTGATCAGGGTCGCGTTAATGTTCACGTCCTATAAATAAATAGAAGTCCAATTACTCATTTTGTCCATTTATGTTTTAAATCGGCTTTGCACAGGTGCCGTATTATTCTCCGGTCAAAGTTTAGAGATGGCCTTGACTCATCTGAGCATATTTCTCTTGTGAATGAAATCGGATGCAAATTACAATTTATGCAAGGATCGATTTTTTATCAATAAGGAGTTTATAAAACGGTATTTACGAGAAAAAGGATCCACTGAATAATCCCCGTTTAAATTAATAATCATTTTGTTATATTTCTTATTCGCTTTCATTGGTCTTCGGAATAATATGCTAGGTTAGTCAT
>SCLG01000003.1:931497-960737 GCA_004367875.1 Oikopleura albicans
AAGCGACACATTGAGCATTTTATTTGCGATCTTACGGTTGACCGCAACTTACACTTGAATGAAGCACCTTGATGTGGAAACAGCTTCCAGTTCAACGTAAGTTATTTCGAATAAGAAATACTTTTGATTAGTTTTTGTGGTTCATTCTCAGAGAATTTGTTCACTTTGAAGAAATAACAGGACAACAAGCTCATTAAAAACTTCGTTAAATAGTCGGTATCTTGATTTTTGGTACAAACTTACTCAATTATAAATCATAAAAAATAACTCGTCCAAAAATTATACAAAAAAAATCAAAATTACCAAAAATTATCCACCACAAGCCAAAAAAGTTGTGCAAACTGTCCAAAATAATCGAAAAAAAATCCTTACTTTTTGGGACCCTTTTTGGCCAACAATTGGGGCATTCTAATAGAAAAATGACCCTTTTTGTGACGACGCTCCTTTTTCGGATGCTCTTTTTGAGAACCGAAAACGTCCCAAAAAGGAGTAACCACTGTATTGCACGATTATCAAAAATAATGTGCAATCTTCAAAAAAAGTTTTTTTTATAATTAACATAATAAATTTGTGAAAACGATACTTCTTTACATTCAACTTGACGGCATTTTCCTGGTATGCCGTGAATTATGTTATTGATTTGTAAAAAATGAATAGTTCTGATTTTGCAAAATTTTGTGCGGTTCATTCGTTTTTGAGAGAATGTGTGTAGTTTGACGAAATCAAAGTCAAAAAAAGTCTGAAGCTAACTTTGATTGATGATATTTTAATGCGCATGTTATAATGCGTACCTATGCGTTTGATTACACTTTAATTTACCTCACAGACCTTACAGTCTGTAAAAAATCACTCGATTTAAGTTACCAAAATTGAAGATTGATTGACGAGTATGCGCTCTTGTTGGAAGTCATATGCTCTCTCAAACGTGCTTTTAAAAACGGTTTATTTTCTTAATTATTTCGTAATATATGTAAACCACTCGTTTTCGTCTACTTTTAATCGATTTCGAAGAAAACCCTGAAATGTTCGTCAAAATATTAAATCTCTACGGTTTGGTTAAAAACCAATATATAGTATTTACTCCCATAACGGACGTTTTCGGTATGACATTATCGACCCAAAAAGTATGTTATACAAATAACCTGGCCCTGTAGGGATAATCACTTTTCCCGAAAAATGTGGCCGTTATGGGATAAACGGTCGATATGGGCCATAACTTATGGGAGCGCCTATTATGGCCAATAATTTATGGGACTAAGGACTGTATTTTAAATAAAAAAGTAAGGACTGTATTTAAAAAAAATCAGGACTGTATTTAAAAAAAAGTAAGGACTGTATTTTAAAATTAAAAATTAAATAAATTTATGTATGAAACATAGAATTTCAAACCAAGAAATGCTACAATCAAAACCGTATGAATCATGCGGTATGGTCTTAAATTTTTCATAAATTATAAGTTATCGATCATAATTAACACTCATAAGTGAGAGACTTATGAACAGTGTTGGAAAAATCCGAGCGTTGGCCAACCCTTGCGTTGGAGAAATTTGGGGCATTGGCCAATTTTTCCAACACTGCTTATGAAGGTTTAAAACTTATCGGTTTCTTTTTTGGAGATTATCCTCAGAACGGACTTTTATCTGTGATATTTTTTTTACAATTGAAAGAAATTTATGTGGGATAACTGATGCAAAAAGTAAACCTCCGTGCGTACGTCATCGAATACTGTATGCTCTGTTTTTAGCGCATTTCTTCGTCTCAGTTTGACTTTTAGAAAAATTGAAATCTGCACTTTTTTCGTTGAAAGTTCAGAACTTGTAATGTCCGAAAGTGGATCAAAAAATTATATCTGCTATATCATATGGCTTTTTGTTGCACCAACAAAAAAACACAAACTCTGAAATGTTTATGTAATTTATACAGTAAACGATGATATAGTAGGTGACAGGATAAGTTGACAGTGAACAAAATGAGAGGTAGTGTTTTTGAAGAGTTTGGCAATGATTATGTTACCAATTGCAATGGTAAAAATATGTAACTTTACTCGAACATCCCTCATCATGTTCGACTGGCGACGTTCCAGACACCTGACAAGATCTGTTTAAGTTTCGTTCTTTTCATGTTGTTGCTCAGTATTCCACGATTGCCAAAACGTAAAAAAAAATAAGAAGAACAAAAAAAAATAGGGCGAACAATTATCGCTCAATGAATAGACATATTTTTACACAGAAAATTGCACTTAAATTGCTATTTCTTTTTATTATTGTTAACCATGAATTAACAAATAACATATTATATAATTCATCACGCGCGTTCGTTAAAATGCTTGAAAACAAAACTGGTAGGGTGCTTCATTTGCTGTGTATTTTCAAAAGCCAATCAAATCTTCTCAGAATAAGTTTTTCGGAAAATAAGGTTTTCGAAAAACTTATTTTCCGAAAACCTGCTCACCCAGGGCCTGGGAGTACATTGGTAATTTTTTCTTTTTGTAGGAAAATCCTCGCGGTGTCCTAATCTCTATCTTTTAGTGGATTGAGACATCATGTGGATTTCGCTACAAAAAGACTAAAGTAACAATTTAGCAATAATAAACTTTAACAATTTAATTTTGCACAACAATCACAGACGTAACTGAGGGGTAACTTGGGGAGGAGGGGGGTTAGACGAGTTATGCAAAGTTTATATATTTTAGATTAGTTATTCAAAAAATAAATCAAAATTTAGTGGTAACTAAAAATTATCAAATGAACCTTTTTGGCATTACTAACTGAACCGCTATTCTAAGTAGGGGTTAGGCAAGTTTCTTTCTTATCGATGAACTATTTAGAAAAAAAATGTTTGTGAAATACTTGCTGTGCAAAAAATTTGTCATGGAAGAAACTTTTTGTTAACTAATGTCCAATCAAATAAAAAACGATAGTTTACAAGTTTGAAACTATGTCCTTAACATTTTTTATATCATGTAATTATAAATGTAGCAAGTATAACAAAATAGATGTTTTGGATACTTTTCAGATTTTTAGATAAAAAATAGTCACGTTTAGTTGCAATTAAAAAATTGTTTTATTCATGTGATCAATACTGACCCTATTGTATTTTTGATTTATACTTTTTTCACCCCACTTTAATTAGTGAAAAAAAAATATTTCATTTGAAACGCCCACTCAAATGTAAAAAAAGGGGACGATACCCTCAAGTCATATAAGTCGCATTTTTAGAGTCAAAAAGTTCCCGCTTCCGCCAAAAAACTTCAAAAACGAAAGTACGCACTGTTTATCGCAAAATTAAATAATATATCCTAAAATGAAAGTGTGATAATACAAAATTTTCTGTTCTTCGATATTCAAATTAGATTCTTAATAGAATCGCCAAAAATGCGGTAAATGAAAAAACGTGACATTTCGCTAACGAGCCAAGAATTAATAAAATTACGGAAAAGTAATTTGAAAAATGTTTATAATCTGTGTTTTGGGTGTATCCCCGATAGTCCCCATCGAGGTATGAGCCAAAAAAGGCCCGCTGAGTTTTACGACACAAATTGTATCGTACGTTCCATGATCTATCGACACCGTGTGAATTGGCATGGTCCATACCATATGAACCACAAACTAAACAACGTTTAATATCAATAAAAGAGGGTCCCAAAAAACAATTTGAAGGTATATGATACGAAAATTCATTTATCTTTTAAATTCGGGTAACTTTCATTTTTTTCGGAACATATTACTCATTTATTGAGAATTAGGTATACGTAGGGTCGCTCACGTGGAGACAACTTTCACGAAATAAAGGTCTGAGAGCCCTGAAACTTTCAGAGATAGTAGAATATACCCGATAATATTTGTGTAGAAAAAAAATTAGACCCATCCGACCTAACCGGTTAGAGTTAAACCGGTTTTTCGATTTTTGCGTTTTTCCTCTTGAATATCATAATTATTTTAATACCGTATACCGTATACCCCAATAGGTCCCTAGTAGAGATCTACCTAAAAACGTTTTGTCACAAATACGTCTTTAATTGGAAAGTTTTAAAATATTCTACAAGTTTTCCATTTAGAAATTCTTGCTTGTGAAAGAATCTCGGAAAACAAGGATTGATAAGTTAAAAAAATATATTCACGATAGCGGGGACTATATTAATTTATATAAGTGGTTTAACTTTTTATTGGTTGATAAAAAAATGTTTTAAAAATAATCTCGTTATTTGTTTTGTTCTAGTACTCCGTCCCGGACGGTCAAGTTTTTGGCCAATAAATAAGCCATAATAATATATCCGAAAGGTTAACTGTGCTCTTACGTACCCAAAATCATTTAAGAGGCGATTATCCGGATTACACTAACAAAGTCCATAATATATTCATTCTCCCTATTTTTTTTATTAATTATAATACGTTGCAAAATTGCCTACGAAATTAGCGGCACTTGACTATTCAATTCTTTCCATATTCATAAATGGTAATAGTTTACTGTAAATATGTTGTTGGAAATAACCGTTTTGGATTTTAAGTTTTTGTTCCTTGGCCGGACTAAAACATAAGTTATTGGAATGAAGAATTAAAAATATTTTTTTACATATGCACTTTCATGCCGTTCTATTCAAATTTGACTACAATATTTGTTTTCACTAGTTTCTGTAGGATTCACGTCAAGTTCCCGAACGAGTTTGCCAATCATGTACGTTTTTTCTTCACCAAACATGTTTGCTCTCATTTTATAATTTATAACTCTATGTTTATTTCTATTGTCATAATGTTTATTATAAAACACAATAGTAAATACGTGTTTTAAGTGCTAGCGCCGTCAATTTTCTATTATATGCGTAAAGGTGTTAACTTAACAACGCATTCGGTGTATCAACTAAAGTGCTCGTTATAACAGAGTAAAAAATTAATTAATAAATTAAAATACACCTCTATCTGGTGTAATTTTACTCAAAGATTTCAATTTTTGAAAATTAATCGCGTAAATGAACTTTTAACGCCTAAGCGTTTAATTTATAATCGTTAACTCCCAAGGGTCACAAGTGGCATAGAATACGTAGGGGTCACTTCTAAATTTGGACTAGACCTTTGTGACCATGTAAACCCCCAAGCACGACCACCGGACGTTTGTCCGGCCCCGGGTGAACACACGCAATTTTCGAGTTGTTCGGCTTTTTTAAAAGACTTAACATTTAAAACCAACATAGAATAATCGATTATAAAGTTGGAGAGCAAATAAAAATACAAATTTTATATACGTAATAAAAAGTAATTAGCCACTGATTGGACTGAGGAAACCTCAAAAAAGAGGTTATTTGCAATTAATAGTTATCACGCGCATTTTTTTTTTCTGTCATATTTTTCCAAAACTGTAAAGAAATTGCACTAGCCTGCAAAAAATGAAGCGCGTACCTCGCCTGGTTAACCGTTTGTGACTTTGTGGTTTGGGGCCAAATCGACCAAAAAGTGTCCAAGGGTGGTCGGGGAGCCTTCGAGAGTATGCTCATTGGATTCAGGACCATCGATTTGCTTGTAAAGATTTGCTTTTAGAGATATTACGTACGACTAGAGAGGAGCAGAAGAAGGGCCGGACAAACGTCCGGCCCCGTGCTCAGGGATGTGCTAAATAATCGTGCTTGGGGGTTAAGACGACAAAATATCAGTTCCGTTTTATGTTTTATATTATTTCAGATAAAATTTTACTAGACCTGCGTTTCAGCGATTTTCGATGAAGCCCATTTTACTATCATTTTTAGTCCATTTAGGGCGTTAAGTCGAAATTTGGACTAAGTGAACGCTGGAGTTAAGGCGCTGGAGACATTTTAAGAATGTTTTCGAAAGTATTTTACATTATTTTAGTTATTCATAAATTATTATTAAATTTTATTATCCTTTTTTAAGTATTACTTTAGAGGTTCAAGTTTAATAGAGCAAAAAAAAAAGATAATAAATTTCAATAATAATTTATGAATAACTAAACTTAAAGTTATTGATTTTAAAATTAGGCTTTAAAAGAGAGATTATCCCTTTTCTTGGTAATTTCTTTAAATATTACTCATAACAACGGATACTGTGTATATTGTCAAAATATTATAAAAAAAAATCCAAGGCATAAATAATTTCGATATTTTTTTGCAATTATGCGAATATGTTTTGGTTGTTTGATTATTTGCAGAGTTGCGTTATTGTCCGGTTGAACGGGCCTCTGACTTTTCTGTTGTTTAAATTTGCAGGAAGCATTATGCGACAACTTCCGGACAAAAATAATAAAAAAGTGACCAAGAAAGTCAAACAGACTTATAAATCTCGTGCATTTATCTCCCAGCCAAAAAAAGTTTTGTTGATAAAATATAAATGAGGCAATTTGCAATCTGGAGAACGTTAGCCGTAAAAATATAATCACAGTTTTTTTGTGTTAACTTTCTAAGTAAAAGTGTTAAACTAAGACAATTACGATAATGGAAAGTGACAAGTGCAATTAAGTCAAGTTTAAAAACCATTTTAGAATCACAAGAACGTTTTTCAAAAAAACGCACCATATTACGCTGGTTAATTTGGTGTCGGTTTCATTTTTTTCATTAAATTTAACCCCTGAATACATAAGGTTATTCCGCGTTGAAAATGAACCACTTGTTTTTCGGATTGAGTCGGAAGATCTTTTTGAAGAAGTGGTTCATTTTCAAGCCGGAATAACCTTATACCGAAATAAAGTCCAGTCTATCATTAAATAGCCATTTTGTAGTTTCTCCGATATTTGACTTTTTTAATAATTTTCAAGGTCGCGAATAATACCCATTTCACTCAATTTTTTGTTTTTCACACATATTTTTTATCAGATTATTATTTTTTTTGAAATATCGGCGTCAACAGTGGTGTCCACATTATCAGTGAAAAACTATTTATTAAAAAACAAACTCAGTATGATAAAGATTGAAGGACTAGATATGATTTCTGTTTTTGTGAAAATCACGGCTTCGCGGGCCAATTTATGATGTAGCCAAATAAGTGATCTGATCGGACAATTCTCGATTATAGAGTAAGTGTCATGGATTGTAACTTACAGTTTGTAACTCATACAGTATAATTTATACTTGCCCAATTACATTAATAACGACTAAGACGTAAAAATGGAGCCAAAATTGCTGAAAGACACCATTCGTCAATTATGTTCGCGGCCTTATTACAACGGATATGTGTGGCACAGTGATAATAGATGGGCTTAAGGACTCTTGTTTTCTTTTCTTTTATCTTGACATTAACTTGACAGCAAAAAAAACGGATGCTAGAGAAAGCCAGATTTAATTTTCCGTAAAAATTTTCTTTTACAATAATTTAACTACGACGGATTAATGTACCGCGTCTGGCTCTAAATGATATGGTCTTTATATCTTGACTTTTTCATTAGCACATTTATCGACGTTTAGCAACGTTGAATTATAATAGAGTAACACCGGTTAATTTTGGAGAATGGCCAGTTCCCGGGCAAAATGAGGGTTCCATATATCACATACATTATTACTGAAGGAGAATTTGTATTTATATAACTTTATTGATCACATACCTTCAAAACTATTGAATTTTTACCGCTAAAAATCGGGTCTACTTGAAATTGCCACACTTTTTTCGAGCCCGCTATAAAAAGGAAAGCGCGCGCCTCTCTCTATTAGGTGCCTAAAGTGGCTGTTTTAAACATATTTTTAAACATAACAAAACTTGAAATCGCCACGTTTTGACTGATAATCCCGCTTTTTTCTTTGCTTACCCGTTAAAAATGGAAACCCAAAATGTGGCGATTTCAAGAACTACCCTGGAAATCGTGAAACATCGGCATGATAATATAATAAACTAGATTTAAAGTTCAATATTTTCCTAATTCATTGCCAATTTGCACATGTATATAAATATGACAAAGATAAAACATAAAATATGAAACGTGTTGTGGCAATTAATCGGTGCTCCGCTGTAAAATACAGCTTTACAAAAAATATGACTGGGACATATGCCGTTCCAAATCGTCTGGGTTTCTCTTTTTCAAATCGGAGACATTGCTTGGAGATAAAACATTAAAATTATGTACTTCTACAATAATATATTTTTGGCAGTTGTTATTTCTGTGTTGCGCCTAAAACTGAAAGAAGGGTTTTTGGCAATTATTATTTTTTTTTGTTATTATTTTTCTGATATTATTAAGGCAAATATTTGAATAAACATTACACTGTACAGTGTTATTCTATATACACTGTTCTAAAGCCACTATTCTAAATATACTATAAATGGTGCGTCGCTAACCGCCACTTTTTTAGCTTTATTAAATACCGCCAACGATTTATTAATAACCGCCAATTTGGGGTTTCCGGCATTTTACAATTACCAGTGAATCGCCAGTTGGTAGTTAATTGTCATTTGGCCTTTTTTATTTTTCAAGGAAAATTCCCAATAGTATTGTTGAAAAATCCCTGTAACCGTATTCAACGAATTTGACAAAGAATATTCTCAATTGCCAAGAAAAGTGATGTAAATTACATTTTTGTAATTGTTTCTACACACGCAAAATCGGCATCTTGCAATTTATGATCGATGATTGGCTAACAGTGAATAATGACTCATTGTGAGAGAAAACCGATTTTTGACAAATACGTTTAATACTACGTTAATATAAAAATTACCCAAAAGAAAGTATGGAGAACTTCCAGAAATCCATGAACAAATACAAAAAATTGACTGTCAGTCCGACTGACTTGGTCAAATGCCAGGGTTGCAATTAATATAGTGCGTTGTTTCTAGAATTAGGGCGCCATCTCAGGATTCTAGAAACGCTAATTTATAAATTCTATTGTACTGTATATTATAAAAGGGATACCTGATGAAATTTGGACTCAATATTCTCAATAAAAAAATATTCTCATTTCCCCACCACATCTAGTGTGAGTGGGCAGCTCAATTTGAAGAGGCGGGCGCTGATTGGCTGGTCCAAATAATATCACAAAATGTGTCAAATTGTGAAATTATTTATTTTATTGAGAATATTGAGTACAAATTTCATCAGTTATCCATTTTATACACTTCCCATCTAATTAAACATTATTATACGCTGTATAATTTATACAGTATAATACATTTGTATATACTTCCCGTCGAATTATACAGTACAGTCAGGGGTCTCTCGATATGCACTCTCTCGATGTGCATGTTCCTCTCGATGTGCACGTTTTTCGGAAATCAAAAATGCATATCGAGAGACCCCTGACTGTATGTTCATATAATGTTTGTAACATTTTTAGTTGAAAGAATTTGTTCTAATTTTCACGTGCCCCTGAGGGTTAAAGATTAGATTTTAATGTCACTTTCTCACTTTTTTCCCAGAACATTTTTCGTCTGATTTTGTTTATGTACAAGAAATTAAGTTAATTTTTTTTTTCGGAAATGGAATGTTCAACATCTTTTTTAATCAGTGATAAGAACTGGAACATATTGCAGTAGAGTGTGTGTGAAATGTGCAGTTCATCCATGACCGAATTATCTTAACAACATATCTGCCACAGAACGTGTCGCAATTTACCATTTTAATTATCTGATTAAATTGATTTTCCAATCAGATTATTATTTTTTTGTAACGGGCCATAAAAATTTTAAGGCCCAAAAACAAATTGATTATTGCCATGCAGGAAGTCATTATAATAAACGTGTTTTATTTAATTCGGTAATTTAAAACCGCTATTTTAAAACCGGTAATTCAGCACGGTAATTTAAACCAGTGATTTGAATAAATTTTCACAAAAGTTTAAAACATTTAAATTATTGTTTTAAGTTAAGTTAACACTTTAAGTGTTTAAGTTTAAACTTGAAATATGTAAATGAACACTTTAAGTGTTTAAGTTAGCACTTTAAGAGTTTAAATTAACACTTTAAGTATTTAAGTTAAAACTTTAAATATATAAATTAGCACTTGTTTAAGTTAGCACTTTAAGTGTTAAAGTTAACACTGTTAACGTTGAGTGATAAAAATAGTCTTAATTGTTAACAGTAAGACTTAAAACCCACTCTTAATCGTTGTTCGCACATAATGTTAACAGTTATTCGTCAAATTTTGTGTTAACATTCTGCAAGTATGATCATTTTGCGTTAATATCCCGTGCTAACACGTAGTATTAGTAACTAGTGTTATAAAATAATATTAATGATTATTTTAAACGTTTTGTGTTAACGCTTAGTGTTAATGATTAGTATTAACGTTAAGATTTGACGATTGTTATTAACAGCGCGCTTTGTTAACAATTTTGTCGAGTATACTAAATATAGCACGAAAAGACACACAGCAGTTAAAATTTACGTACAATCCATAAATCAATCCAACGAAGTTTAATCTATTTTTGAAGCACGGTCAAATCTAGTTCAAAAATATTTTCGTTTATTATCAGAAGTCCATCTTGAAAACAAAAACAACGGGGTAAACGTTGTCGACACATCAAAGATAGGGCTTAGGAGTTAACTTGTTAAATTGATAGTTGTTAACTTAAGCATCTTTAGATATTATAATGCATAGGCGACAAGATGGTTGATCTTTTAACCCTAGTTGAAAAAACAAATCTTAATCAATGGGCGGCGTTTGTTTTAATTTTACAAGCCAAACCAAAACTTGTGTATTCGGGAAAATTTAACTATAATTATAGCAAAGGAAAATCACTTCGGTCATTTATTAGCCTTTCAGGTGAACCCCTGGGATCGAAAAAAAGTGTGATTTTGGGGAAAGTCCAATCACGCTGACACAATCACAGAAATCACAAAATCACAAACGTTTAAATCACAATCACTGATTGTGCGTGTGATTTGTGATTGATCCTTGGGTGAACCCACTTATTTTCGAAAATTATGAAAAATAACCTTGCAGGGGTTTTCTATTTAACAATTTTGAGGAGAATGAATTCATTTTTCGACTAAACTAAAAGTAAGCCTCAAAATTTCATTTTATAAGATGGCAGATGTTTTACGGATGAGACCAATTAAAAAATATGGGTCAATTAAGGGACCAATTAACTGGTAGTTTGGATTTTGAATCATTCTAAGCGCGTTAAAAAATCATAAATCGAACATAGAATTAGATTAACACAAAGTACAGTTCATGCGCCCATTTTGTCCACGTTTTTTTTTTGCAATCAAAAATGGTCAGAAATTCCTACAGTCAAATGTTCCTTTTTCATTTTAACTTTACCCTCATGATATTTTAGGCTATTTTTGTACAAATTGTTGCCCTTTGTATTAATGATATTATGTTATTTTGGATTAAAAAACTTTTTCTTTATTTATTGGACCTTGTTTTTGATTAATTTGTAAAACTATTTTGTAAAAAGCAAATGAAATGAAATTAGCCCTGTTCTGTTATTTGAATGTAATGGGCGTCTATTTCTGTATATACATGTATTTGTAATGTACTACGTTTTAGTCAATTATTTTTGCCTCCGTGGTTGGTTCTATGAAAGAGGGTGTTTAAACTATATACTTCCAACGTCCAAATGACATAAGTATAACGTCAAACTGCGGTAAAGCTGCTTCTACAGGGTCAAATCAATATACAACGCGAATCATTAAGTCCTAGGGTCGTATCAGGCACAAAAAATATGAAATTTATACGGCTTAAACGATAATTGGTATACTTTTACCCACATAGTAATTATTATTACTGCACAGTGGGATACAACGCGGCGAGGTACATTGCCAACCTGTAGTAAAATAATCGAGTCAAGGAAAATAATTTTGGTTTGGCCTCATGGAATCGCCATTAACCATTCGGTACAAATTTATTTTTGACTTATAATTTTGTTAAAATACTTTGGATATTTCGTTTGATAATATATTTGAAAATTGCGATAAATTTTGGACCAAAAAATCTTTAAGATTTTAAAATCTTTAAGATCTTAATAAGATAACTTTTTTTGTTAAGATAACTGGTTAGGGACTGTCAATAAGTGATAAAATTTACATGAAGTCAGTTACAGTACCGACTTTACAAATGTGCAGATTGTTTCCGAAAAACCTGCTCAAATTGGCAGTCAGTCATCAATGATGAGTCATCATGGAATCCTAGGCTTTTGAAAATTTTTATATGGCCCATTGTGTGGTCGACCACACCATGGTCGAGGCAAAATCAGTGAATCTGTATTTTTATGTTTTTGGGGCCATTATATCCTCTTTCCGAATACGTCTTCCGATTTTGTCATTTTTTAAGCTTTTTTTTCATCAAAACGGTCCTTTAATTTTTGTGGGCCAATTTGATTAGAACAAATTTTGCGAAATTATAGAACTTAAAAAGTTAGTAAAAAAATGAGGAAAAATAAAATTCTCAAAATTTCTGTGGCGAGCTCTAGAATTTTTTGAAGGTCAATTTTTTCGGACCTTCAAAAAATTCTAGAGCTCACCACAGAAATTTTGAGAATTCACAAAAATTAAAGGACCGTTTTGATGAAAAAAAAAGACAAAATCGGAAGACGTATTCGGAAAGAGGATATAGGGTTACCCTATTAGGGTGACATAAAAAACTTCACTATGGGCTAACCACCGGTCAAATTGATCTTCCCACAGTGCCCTAGGAAAATATCAAATATCATCTTTAAACCTTAATTATTAGTAAACAAAGGTACACAGCTAATTCCCACTTTTGTCTATAAATAGAGTTATTAGGGCCTACAGACAAAAGTGGGAATTAGCTGTGTACCTTTATTTACTGTATTCATTCGGTTTAACAACTTCTACTAGGGGCATAAACTCGGGTCAAATCGATCTTCCCGCAATGCGTAAGAAGCGCAGGAGAACAAAAAAGATTAATTTCGCGAGAGGGGTATTTTCTCAGTGCGACTCTCGAGCGCCCCGCTTCCGCATCCGCGCGGCGAGTCAATGCCCCCTGAACACACAGACAGCACAAAAATAATAAGAAAAAATTAAAACAAAACGAAAAGAAAAAAAAACGCACACAAAAAATTATCCATTTTTGTCTTTTTTGCGAAAAAAAAACAGATTACGCAAGAAAAGTAATAATACACCAAAAAATATAGACGGTTTGAGAAAGAGAAAAAATAAAAATATTAAATCGAGATGGTTGTTTTGGAAAGCGACTTTCCGGAATTAGAGAAAGAAAAAACGAAAATGACCGAGAAGGAAAAAGCGAAGATGAAAGTTCAACTTGTTCTAGAAGAATTTGTCCAATCAGAGAAAAAATACGTCAAAACGCTCAATGCAATTGTTGAGGTGAGTCAGAACTATTTATTTTATTATTTATGACTACATTTTTGTTTTGCTTATTTCTCCGAAATTATGATTTTTTCATGTATTATACGTGGTTTGAATTCACCTGTTGAATTCTTGAAGAAAAAAAAATGACCCGTCGTAGTTCTAACGCGACCACATGTCGCCATGTCGATAAGCCAAATTAATAATTTAATTTTTCTCTGAAACTTTCAAAAAAGGACCACACCTTCTGGCCAAATAAAATTCTTGCGCCCAAAAAAATCATAATTTTTGTTTTTAAAAAATTCAGGGTGCGTATCATGTGATTTTGAACCAACCAATCGCCGAACAAAAACGTACGTTACGGGCTCATGTATTTTTCCGAAAAAAGCCCATTATGTATACTGTAAATCGAATCAACGGCACTTTTCCCAAGCCGATTTATGTAACCCAAAGTCCACAAGATTTTTATCTACTCAAGGAATTAACGACATGTTAAAAAATTACTAAACTTAATTACCCCCGACGCAGCTAAAAACCCCCCAGCGTGCCTCTTTGTTTTCAGATTTTTTCCAACAGACAAAAAAAAATCGGACAAACAAAATTGAATTAATTATTTTCGTACTTAAAACACAAAAAATGTGATGAAATGGCAAAAAAGGGGGGAAAAGTAGAATGATGAAATTGAATTTGTGCAGCAGAGCGAGTTCAACAAATGAAATTAAGTCAACCACATCGGCCTGGATAAGCTCAAGTTCGATTATTTTTCCACATTTGGCTGCGTGAACAAAAGAGCGTTATAGGTTTTGTAGTACGGTACAAAAAAACGCTTTTATCTCAAACAGTCAGAAACAAAAGTAAAGGAACGATATATCGCGATACCTAGATTTTCCTGTAATTAAACGCCTTGGGGCTATAAATATAAAACGATTTTCTAGATTTTTTTCTAGATCATTGAAAGTTTGTGAAGTCGAAAAAAGTTCGAAAGCGATATATTTTCAAAATGTACACTAGAGTTAACCTAATGGCACCGTTTGATTTGTCACTAAGTGTTAATTAAATAACTTTTGTGCATAATTATGATGAATAATGGAATATTCGAAGAAAGGTGAATCAACCGAGCCTTCGCCGGCCAATTGCACCATGCTTAGCTGTCACAATCCACTGATATTATCGTTATTTTTTCATCCAAGGTGTAATTTAAATAAGCTGTAATTGGCCGAAAAAATTCGACCAAATCATCTTTCTCCAAATCCTCCTATATTCTTGTTAGAAGTTATTCAGTTTGAACCTGACTTATAAGGAACTTTAGACGGTTTTATAAGACAACTAGATTAATTTATCCTCAAAAATTTTTCAGTACCGTTTCAATTAATAATAAGGGGCCTGTTGGAACGATTTTCTTTGTTAGAATCCTTTAAAAACGGTAAATTCAAATGGCACAATTTTATAGGATTATTTGTCCATAATTAGAGCTTAGGTTTTGTACTATGGTCAAAAATCGCTTCATCTCAAGCAGTCAAAAAGGCTTATTGAAGAAACGGCACCAAGTTTCTCGCACAATTAAGAGCTTTTTGGGCAAAAAAAATAATATAAAAATAAACCAAGTAAGCCACTGCTTGCGTAAGCTTTTCAAAATCATTCGCGATTTTCCACACCCTAAGGGGGCCGGCGGACTATAAAGTTGAGCCATTTTTATTCCGTAAAATAGGTCTGTGGTTTATTTGAGATGTTATTTTTTATTGTGTTCAATTTTTTCGTTAGGCTGATCCTCAAAATTAACCGGTGCTTTATAAGGACTTGTTTTATCTCATTTTTCTGATATTATAAACTGAGAACTTTCCAAAAGCCCTATAAATTGGTATTCTAAGCTCAAGGGGCCAATGTATTCAAATTAATGGCCGTTCAACCGGTCTCTATCGGTTAAACACTAAAAAATTTTTAAACTAGTTTAATGTAGTGTTATAAGACTGTACTAAAATGTTATTTTATACCCTGATCTGTATTTTGCAGTTAATTCTCCTAAGGCCATTAAAAAGTGATTTCTTTACAGACCTTAATTTGGTTGTCAGACGTTCATTTATTTACTTCGCTTATTATTTTTTTGCCGCCTGCTTGATGCGGCATTTTAATATTTAATTAAAGGTACAATTAGTCTGCCTTTTCCGCCTAAATTGCCTCTAACAACTTTAAAAGCCATTTGTTCAATCAAGGAGTAGTCTTTTTCCGCAGAATGGTTTATGAAATGACATTTACAACATTAAATAATAAAATCGTCTCAAAAATGACACTTTTAAAACTGAACCATCCGGTTTTAAAACCTATTTTATAACGTTTTTGATTCATTTTTAATTACATCGGAAAAATAAATATTCCGACATTCGTTATAAAATTCGCCAATTGTTAGTTATAATCCAAAAAAAATCGAATGTAACAAATGTCGAATAAAAGAACAAATGTCGAAAATTATAAACAAATGTCGAAAATTATAAACAAATGTCGAAAATTATAAACAAATGTCGAAAATTACAAAATAGTTATAACTTATAAAATTCAACATTTGTTTATAATTTTCGACATTTGTTCTTTTATTCGACATTTGTTACATTCGATTTTTTTGGATTGAGAAACAACGGTGTCCGAAATGAGAAATTTGGACTATGTCCAATTTGGGCAATGTACTAAAACAGGTGTAACAGTTTAGCCATTTCAAAGTTAATTTTAGTATTAAATAATAAAGAGAAACGAAAAAAAAGTGTTATTTTTAAAAAGTGAACAATCCGGTCTATGACTTTGTAAAGTTTACAGCTCTATTTGCAAAGGTGGCGATTTCAAGACTTCCTGAAAAAAGTTATTTAAAAGGTGTGAACCGGAGGATTGCATATTCAATGTCAAGATTACTTTACATAATCATATTTTAAAACGCAAAAAATCGCGTTTTCAGTTTGCATTTTAAATTTTGCATGATTTCCATTTTTTTTTAATCAGTAAAATACATCTTGTTTTTCGACTTTAAACTTTAGGCATGGAAGATCTAAATAAGAAAAAAAAATGATGATATAAATGAGGTTGCACCTTCCTGGCAACAAAACATGATATTTATACAATAATGGGGCCATCTTGATATTTACGCCAGAAATCTAGTCATTTTCTTGATCTTTACATCTTTCAGCATCATTTTCTTAAATTTTTACATGTAAAATTCGTAATTTATCTGTATTTTAACACACAAGTGATTTTTCTACTTTAAAACATGGCCTATTCGGAATAGAGTATTCCTCAGAATTTGATTTTTTATTATTTGTAAACCGAAATAATTTGGATCGTTTTGTTGCATATGAATTTCTTTGTCATTTTTTTCAAACCATTTTGTTAGACTTCTTTTTTGGACTTTTTGCATAATTTAAGAGTGCACTTAAAAAAAATCACAATGGTTCCTTATTTTTTACCTAAAAAATAACAATAACTTTCTTTTTTGGGTTAACTTTTAAAGGTAATCATTGTGTAGACAAGACTGCATATTAACAAAAAAAATATTCAATATGAACGGTCTATCTATGGATTTCTGAAACTACCTGTTTATGAAAAAAGCAGTTAAAAACAGCCCTTAAAAGTTTTTTTCGTGAGAAAAATTCCTTAAAATCATCGTGCGTAAAAACAGTCGCCGATTGTTTTTACGATAATTACAATTTCGCGTGGCTTTGAAGTAATTTTCCGGACTTATTTTTCGGGAAATAGGTTGGACTTATTAACTTTGTTGTAAAAAACGGACTTCAAGATATAATGTCCAGATTTTTGTTTTGATTTTTGGTCGGAAAGGCTAAAACGCTTAGCGGAATTTGATGATGTCGAGTAAAAAAAAACTTCTCAAAAATATATACATGAAAGACGCTTGCCTGTCACAATTAGGCACAATTGGATAAGCTCCTGGCGGTATTGTTAAGGAAGGCCTCTCCTGCAGTTGCGTTACTTTTGTTCCCAAATCATGAAAAAAAAACGGTCCGAACTGTAATTCCATTCTATATCTCAAATCGACCATGGGCGAATTAGCCACGATAAAAAACATTGTCTCGAGGCCTATTTTTTTGCGCTTTTGAGGTTTGCTTTGACCAATTAATGGCTCAAAGGGGATTTGGAGTTTCGCCAAAGAATTTTTTTCTTCTTCAAAGCATTTGAAGAACACCACGGGAGTCTAGGGGATATGCACATTGAGATCTTAATTTGCTTGTTGTTTTTGATTTGGAGATTGTATAAGGGTGTTGTTCCTGTGAATACAAATCCACCATATTTTTTTTCAAATGACCAACAAAAACTCTGAGGTTTGAAAATTTCGGAATCAAATTGAGTATACACTTAAGATTTGGAACTGTTGGATTCTGTCAATTCGCCAAAATACGTGTCATTCAGGAAAATTTTTTGAAAATATATTTTGACCGACCATAACGTACCTTTATTTTATTAAATAAATTGTATAGCTTAAAAAATCCACTTCCTAAAGTAGGAAATATTATTCAGCAGGTGTACACTTTACAAAAAATAATAATAATTAAAGATTTTGAATAATAAATGTAAAATTATTTTCCGCTCCACGGAACGTCCTCCAAATTATTTGATTTCGTTTCTTAACCTTAACCCATACGAACCCGTATAAGTTATAATAATTTAGCGATATTTTTACTGTTTTTTCTTTTCTTTTTTAGATAGATAGGAGCTTTTTTTCAAAGTGAAAAATTGTCGTAAAATTTACTACTTATAGTTACTTGCACAATTTTTCTCCTAATTCTTGTTTTCGGAATAATGCGCCACCGTCGAGCTGTACTTAAATATATATATATATATATATAATTTCAAAACGAAAAAAGGGTTATCATTTATAACACATTACATTTTCAGCATAATCATCCGTGACGATAGGTCTTATCTGTTTTCCCAAATGACCATGAAACGGTGATTCATCTTTCCTCCAAAAATTTTTTCCAGTTGACAAAATCCGTTTTCATTGAGGTGCGCGGCGATTGACCCGTCAGATAATACGCCTAATCATTTCCGTTTCATAACTAAGCCAGAACGTTTTAAGATCTTTTGTTTGGAATTTTTGGGAATTATTTACGCCAAGTTTTTTTTTCTCTATTTGATTTTGCGCAGTGGTCCCTGACACTATTTGACATTACATTTGTATTATGTTTAAAACTTTTTTGTTTCCGAAAAATAAACAGTCTTTTAAGAAAACTGAATCAAATTTATGTCAGCTTGCAAATGACCGTATATTGCTTAAATGTTCAAATTTTTTCGTAAAAATCGTTAAATTAGGTTCATATCTTGTCTAAAAGAATTTATGTAAATACCCCAGTATTTTAAATTAACCCGTCATCGTATTAGATGTACCAAGTTCTTTTCCTTGCACCATAAAACAGAGTTTTATTTTCTAAAATATATTATAATAGAAAAGATAATTTGAAAACTGTCCAATTTGAGAGCCCAGATCACAACATTTGAAATTTTGAAACTGGATTTCAAAAATATTTTAAAATTTCTTATAAATGTGACACACTCGCTATTCATTCCGCCACATTTTTTTATTGTGGTAATGACATTAAAATTTTGGGTCACCTTTTTGACTAGGTGACGTTTAAAAAGTCACCATTATCACTGATATTTTTAGCGGTAATTTCGAAAACGTGGGTTTGATCAAACTCGATGTTCTATAATTCAACCACACCTATAAACAGTACGAATGATTTTTTTGTTTTTTCGTAAGCCAAAAATACCCGTAATCTGCACGACTCTATTATCAATCTCGTAAAAAATTGAAAAAGCGGCAAACAACGTGACGTAAGCATAAAGGAAGGCATTCTAGTGTTAATTCCGTTCATTCGCCAAACATACATCAAGTCTGCACGTCAAAACATTGCAAAAATAAGGTTTTTAAAACGTGATTTTGCCCACATCCGCCGTTTTTTTTTTGATTTGACTTCTCGTTTTGGATCAGAACCTTTGGAGATGACCAAATATTATCAAATATTGTCGTGGACGGGTGAACAAAATTGAGACAAAAAAATGGCATAAATAAACCAAAATAACACAAACAAAAATAGCGTCAATGGTTCAGCAGTTATGAAACGGAAATGGGTCTAGTATCTCAGTTCAGTTTGTAAATTCAGCTCAAAAATTGAACTCAAAATCCCTACATATACCGTATGACAGCGCTCAGACTGCAACGGTGACATCATAATAGCGTGACAAATGATAGGAAAATTGTCCAAAGCCTTGCAGTTTGAGCGCTGTCATACGGTATACTCCTGTTGGTAATACTCCAACTTGGTATACTAGACGTTATTCAGTTTCTACTTTATCCCAATTGAGACGGTGCCCATAGCGAACCCTTTTTATATAAATTTTCACCTGTTTAACAGGAGGCCATAAATTTGATGTTTCAATTTTGCACGTAATAGACTCTGCGTGAATTAACACTCCGAGTCTGCATTAAACTTATTTATGTTCTCGTTAATCCGCTTGTCGCTATTATTAATACACTTTTACGAGGTTGATAATGAAGTCGGGCTGATTACGGGTATTTTTGGCTTCTGAAAAAAATGCACGACGTTAACATGCACAATTTCGAAATCAGAAACTTATGGACTGCCGATTGTTTTTATATAAGCTACAATTGAGGTACCGCTAAAAATGTCTTTCGAATAAAACAAAATTTCTATAACGTATTGACCAATTTTATTTTAGCGTCGGTTTAATTGGAAATATTCGTTATAAGCTCAAAAGGGCCTGTTGTATCCTTATTTTCGATGCTTAAAACACCGTATGTTAGATGCGGAAAGATACATATTTTCTTTGAACGATAAATAATTATAATACCCTATATACTGGTATAGTAGACATGAAAAATTACCATATCTTCCACTTGAAGCATTATCTAAAATTGTGGGATCTTGAAGCATTTTTTCTTGTTTACAAAATTTTTTCCGTGAAAATTTCTTTTTCGTAAATTTTCGTTTTCTTCTTAAAATTGAGAGACAAAGCCACTTGAAAGTCAATTAACAATTTGGGGTAGATGCATCATTCGCGTGTGAACCAGATAAAAAAATTTTACCGTATCATAAGTGTGCTTACTCTCCGAGTGCAAGATACGGTAAAAATGTGTTTTTTTTTTAATTAAATATTATTAGACGAACAATGCCGTGTGAAATAAAAAAAAACAAAGTTTGGAGAACAAATTTATGCTTCAAATGATTTCTATAAAATATTGCTATTTACGGGCTCATCAAGTACCGTGTCAATGGAATCTTAAGAAAATTCCATTCCAGATAATTTTTTCTGCTTTTTGCGACGGGACTTGAAATAATAAAAATATTATTTTATCCCACTTAAGAAAAAAAAGTAGCTAATTAATTATGAAGGCAATGTTTTAAATTGTATAAAATTCATAGAGTATTTCGTGCTTTGTAATACAAAAAACATTTCAAATACTATGGAAATGTCATTATGAAATAAGTTTTCTTAAAAGTTTACAAATTCTGCGAAAACTACGCTAGAATCCCGAAAGTCAAACGCGGCACCGATGAACATCAGTAAATTGAAAAAAAAACAGGTTTTTGTGGACTTTTTTTCCATTTCATATGAAGCAAAATTTTGCGTACGGATTTATCAATGACCGTGTCATCCTTACAACATTCCAAGGTTTGATCAACGATTAGACATATGCCAAGAAAAAAAAAATCTCACTGACTGTGTCAAAAAAAATCGCATTTCTTTAAAATGAAATCTAATGCGGAAATCGCACCCTGGGACACAAAAATTGGCCTTAATCGTGAAGCAAATTGATTTTCACACTCGATAGGAGATAATAATAAGAAAAGCCATCGATATTCCTTTCGATTTTAAATACCCCGGAAATCGGGTTAATGTCTCCTAAATTTCAAAACAAATTATGGATTGTATGACTGTGCACAGCTGTGGTACCAAGGCATTACAATTTTTTACAACGTATAACAATTATTTCTTATCTTTACTAATTTTTGAAAAAAAACACTACGCGCAACGCTCTAATGGAAATGGGGATAAGTTACGGATAATTTCAAGAAAGTTATCAAAAACTCCTTAGCAATTTCTTGAAAATTCTTTGGCATCAAAAAATCAAGATCTACCCTGTGTAAACTGAACCTTTGATCGCCTTTTTTATGAAACATTCGAACGCACCCGTTGTATACTACTCGGCGTTTTACATGAATTTCCGCCATCTTATTTTCTCCCATTTTCTAGATTGCGATATTCGAGTTTTTGACGAGCGGACCAAAACTCAACTTTGACTATCTAGAAAATACGAAAGAAAAACGGCGAAAATTCATGTAAAACGCTGAGTATTATTATCCATATTTACATAATAGGCGAATTTATCCAATGTGTTTTCAAAAGTTTAAAATTGCATATTCTAGAAAAAGTATAAATGAAACGTGAAACATAACATACATCGGTTTTTATAGGTTTTCATAAGGAAACTCTAAATGAAAAAAAAACACTTATAAATTATCTATTGTACTTTGAAGTGTGCTTTGAGTAAATTCTTTTTCAAAAAATTAGTAAGCCAAAGCGGATTAGTATCATTATTTTTTTAGATTGAGTGCCAAAATAAGTACAGTGTCTGTTTTTTATATATTCAGTATTCGAGTTGGTATCGTTTAAATTCGTTAGAAGTTTGGTTTTGATCGGTCGCCGATATGCTATCGATTTCAGTCGTATGTGTGTACAGGGGTTAAATTACGCAACGTGTTTCATCTTGAAGATGTTTAATTTTTTTTCTTCGAGTCAGATAATTAATCAAATCCGACTAAAAGTACGCCACAAATTAATTCGACCGCGAATCTGCCATGTCCTTGGTAATCGAACCGCAGCGACAAGACGCTTCCCAGTTAACCACGTACCTAACCATTTTTTTTTCGTTTGGGACTATACGTTTTGTTTAGTTCAAATAAATACAAATTCTTGGAAAGTATACTAGTAATGTATAGCATATCACAGATTACAGAGAGAACCTTATTTAACAGCAATTTTTAACCATACAGGGGAAACGCCAAGTAAAGTTAGGTTTCATTTCGCGAAAATATTTCGCCGCCAAGTAAGGGTAGCCAATTAGAGGCAGATAAGAGTCTCCAAATCAAACTTTTTTGTTCTATGATTATTTGCGTAATTTAAATATATTTAAATAATTAAATAATTTTAATAAAAATTATAGAATTACATAATTTAATAAAAATTTATAGAATTAAAGTGTAAATTAACGACAAAAATGAAAAAACGAAACAAAAATGGTATCAGTGACAACGCCTAGTAAGGGTAGGTTTCGAAAAACACGAAACCACTTATTTGGCGCTCACCCTGTAATTGTAACAAAAAAATTTCAGTTCAATAATTTTTTAACACCAGTCAGACCCGGAATACTTTCCCAAAAGGTGTTATCGACGTTTCGAGGACACTTTTTGCTAAAAGGTTAAACTGCTAAAAAATTCACATTGCTAAAAGTTTAACATGTTATCTCTATTTTTACTATTTTTCAATATAGTGTATAGTCTATAGGGCTGCTTATAATTAAATAATGCGATTTTGCATTATCACATAAGAACCCTCCACCAAATACTCTTCAGATATGCCATCCGTGCACTGAGGGTTCATCCTAACTTTTCAGGTTGCTTTTTTAAATGGAAAGTACCCGCTCTTCTTTTGTGGGTTCATGTCATTTTGTACCAAAATGACTTCTCCGTTTGAAAAAAAAGCAACTGCAAACTTTTTTTGAGTGCATTTCAAGATGAAAGTGATTCGATTATCAATTACAAACCGCAACTTACAAGTACCATTTGAATATTACATTGTTCAACATTCGTCAAACTAGCCGTACCTTGTTATCGAAAATTCAGAGAAGATACCATAGAAAAAACATCCCACAAGTTCACTTCAATCAACAGAAAGAATTCTGTTATTTTGCAAGTAACAAAAAAATGTTATCTAAGAACAAATACATATTTGTACACATGTTAACAATGAAAAACGGCCATTTTTGTCAATTTTTAGTTGCTATTTTTGAAATATTAGAATACAGATTAACCCCGAACCGCCTTATATCCATAAACGTGAAAGCCTGATGTATTTTACAAAACAATACTTGTGTTGGTTATAAGGTCTTCTGACTAAACTGCTGTAAAGCCCAATACATTTTTTGTCCTTAGTTGCTTAAAAAAAGTTCAATTTAAAAAAAGGTTCTTTAATTGAGTAGTACAAAACCTAAAAAATATACATGGTCCTTAGGCTTCAGAAGAAAAAAATCGCCTCTATTTTTACTGGTTATAAGGCCTGTCTACTTTTAAAAGATCATTAAGTGTCAAGTAAGTTTTTTCTTAGACTTTTTAACCACCCCTATATTTTTTTAAACAAAAGTATAATTATTTTGATGAAATTTATTATTCTTGTTTTCGTTTTTTTCCCACAAAAAGTGATTTGTCAGTTTTTTAGCGTCAAAACGCAAGGTCAGAAAAATATGAGCGAGTCAAATAAACCAAGCCGAAAAGGTCAAACAGCAGATGTTTTCGTGTTCGATCAAACCAGTGTGGCCTGATTTGACGGCCAATAATTTTCTTTTTGTTTTGAATAAGAAATCATATCATATTTTTGGGTCACAACTTCATATCAAGATGACGTCCAGTTGCTCGCGGGTCGATTGTCAAGACCGACAACAAAAAAAACCGAAAAACAAAAACACATTTTGTTTTGTTCACCCAAAAAATTGATTAGATATTTACAGTTCATCGGGCCCATATCATCCGGTCAAAGAAAAATACACAATTTGATCAATAATATTTGCGGCATACAGGAAATCCGGACAACAGGCTTTAAAACACGTATTTTCTAAGAAAATTAAAATGTCCATTTCTTTTATGAAGATTCCGGTTATAAAAATGAAACTATAATTATTTGTCTTAATTAATTAAGTTACTACTTTTTTTGTCATTTGAAATTTCCAGGAAACAAAATTCTTCCGCCTACATGATGAAATGTATTGGAATAATTGACTGTTTTTTATAAGAGCCACAATTCATCGTATGGTGTGGGCAGTTAACTCCCAGCGCACACTTAGTTGAAATTTGTAATAAGTGTCCCCTGGGAGTTAAGATAACAATCCGCATTTTAAATATATCAGAAAATTTTCCAAAAGTTTTTTGAACCATAGCTAAAACCGCTATAACTACATTATTTTATTTAAAAAATAAAATCGAACTAAATATTTACCTTAACATTTCTTTATGTTATGAACGGGAAAATATATTTTGTCTAGCAAAGTGCACACATAATGCGGAACTCATGCCATTCCGATGCCCGTAAAATGATCAAAATGTGATATGTATAATCGCTATATATTTTTTCGTATATTTTCACCACTTTTTCTTTGTTTTTTATTTTGCTAACTTAAGCAAACAAAAAAAAACGCATCAAAAAATCCAGATTTTATGAAACAGCCCATTGAAAGTGATTCCAGAGAGGACTTAGGAGTAATGATTAAACGGATTTCCTCCACACCGCCACACAGGAAATCTAAAAAGGATGATCTTCAAGAGCAAAATCAAGGGCTATTTTCGAGTTGTCCATTAAAAAAAATCTAATAATCACTTTGGCCCCCCTTTTTTCAATTTTGATCTTATCCTCAAGTGTGGGAAAGTAGAGCAAAAATTTCACCACTTTGCAAGTGCGGCTATCGTGGATTCAGCAAGTTTATTTTTTTCAAGTAGAAAGAATGTTCAATAATGTAATTTTCTGTCAAATATTACTTATAATTTTGACGGTGGGTAATTGATGATCAAGTAATGTTTAATCAGAAAATGTACAGGTTAGGGTTAAAACGATTATCAAAAAAGTGACATTTGACGAAAAAAGTTTTTAGACAAAACAATTCGCTATAGTGAGTTTCTACCCTTTTTACCAAAAGTACATTCAGTTTCTATTTTTTATTCGTATTCTAAAAAGTTCAGCATGAAATAATTTTTCGACTTTTTTTTGTCCGAAATAACCGAGAAATTAAATTTTAATTGAAAAATGTGGATAATATCACGGGTAAATTTACGGTTTTTGAATATTTGTATGCATTTCCTGAACTTATGCGCCAAAATTCGGCCGAGTTACCTTAGGAGCCTTTTATGCACATCAAGCGACCCCTAATTGAAACTTCAAAATGTTATATCAACAAATATTCAGGTTAAAAATCACGTGTTAAAAAGTGAGTCTCATGCCGAAAACACAAAAAAAAGTCTAAAAATGGTTGTATGACAAAGCTTGAAGTTATCCAATTTCGACATCTGTCCAAGGTTATTGAGCCGCGTTATTCACCCACCTATAATGAATACGAGATTAGTCGGACCTATGTACGTTGGAATTATCTTGTTAATCTTGAGTTGAAACGGAGACTCGAGGGATTAGGGAATTGAGTAAAAAAAAAACAAAAAAATTCAAACCCTGAATGCAACGGGATATGCTAATAGAGTTGTCGACGGAAAAATCATAGCTGGGGGCGAGAGAAAAAAAAATGGCTAATTTGATGTAATTAAAAAGTGTTTTCAATTTACTTGAATTATTAACGCAGCGGATAAGTCTTGAATACAGTCCTTACTCATTCATCGGACGTTTTCAGTTCTCGAAAATAGCGTCCGAAAAAGGAGCATTTTTCTATTAGAATGGCCCCATTTTTGCCGAAAAAGCGTCCGATAAATGAGTAAGGACTGTATGTTTTTTCAACGTGTTAACATAAAAACCACAAATTGTTTCAATTACGTTTCCTGACTCAAAACCGGTGCGATTTCTGGTTGGAAAGAACGTAACGCTTTTGTGTCATGACGTAACGCTTTTGAATCATGGACATTAGTCCAAAACATTAATTAAAATCCGTTTAAATGGAAACTATCATGAAGTGGACGCTATTTTTACTTATTGGATCTTGATTTATGAACAAAACTTTGTCGATTTCCACAAAAATTGACACACATTTTTAGAACATCAACAATTGTTTGTTCAAAAATCGACAATTTTTTTTATTCATAAACGGACAACTTAAGTTGACATATTTGGCGAATCTACTTTCCGAAAACGAGGCCCATATACTTGAAATTACTGCATATCTGAAACAACGGGATATGCTAATAGAGTTGTCAACCGAAAAGGCTAGCGGTAAAAAAAAATCAGAAAAAAAACATCAAAACAAAACTGAGTTAACAGTGGCAGACACAATTGAATATGCAAATTGCACGATTTTTTTTTTGGTTTCAATAGTAGTCCGTCAGCTTACTCTTGATGAACCACTTAGAAATATCTCATTAACATAAAAGGGTTACACTAGATGGTTATTACGTCACCCTTGAGGTTTATTATTCAATGTCAAATAGAATAAGGTATCTAAATCCCGTGAAAATTATCAAGTTTAGTTTTTCGGAAAATTGTATGACTTGGATTGATGGCGTTGTTTTTCGGCAGAAAAACGTATAATTTGCAGTAATTTGGTTTCATATAATTATTCAGTGTAATGGCATGTTCATAAAAATTAACTCCTACATAGCATAAAAAATAATCACAGATCCAAAAGTTGGATCAGAGGATTATTTTCGACAACATTTTAGTGGGCATTTTTTGTCGAATATTTAATAAAAAAATGAAAAAATCAGCATTAACCGTGATACAGTCCTTACTAACAATAAGGAACTTTTTGGTTTGCCAAAATAGCGTCCCGATTAGGGCTTTATTTTTGGACGTTGGAAAATAATTGGGGCGTGCCATCCATAAGGACTGTAGACATTTGTTTAATAAAATTGATTATGTTTTGAACTTGATTATTTCATAAATGTATTCTACATTCTATCTTGACCCAAAAATTTGAAATATACCTGACTAGTAAAAAGTACTTTAAAATCAGACCGTTAAAAAAGTAATCCAATTAAAAAAATGCGGGTCAAAGTTCAACTGACTATATATTTTCTTGAAAATTGTTCGTCGATGTTAAACGTCGCCACACTTTAAAATAAACAGTAATCAGTCCATGTTAATGTCGTTAGTTTTAAATCTAAACTCTTCGACATAAATCATTTCGCGTTAGAACAAAAACAAAACATCTTCCAAATCTGAGAGTTCAACACAGCCGGAACATGCTGTAAAAATTAAAGTTTCCAGTGAAAAGCGAAAGAAATATTAAACGAAGGTCGATTTTTTGTCCATATTTTCTTAATATTTTAGATATTGACTGGATTTTTTAAACTAGAACCCTAAGAAAAAGTTTCGAAAAAATATTTTTAAAATTAAAATTGTTATTAAAAAAGATTAAATTTTAATATAAATTAAAACAAATAGTTATTATTTGCGAAAATGCAAAATATGCTGTACCAGGATAGTAGCAAAAAAAAACTCCAGAAGCTTTTATAAATGAAATCAAACAATATCAATATCTGTATGTTTTATATGTAAAAAATCTTACATATCTGTGAGTTCAACACAGATGGAACATGCTGTGACAAATTGAAGATATCATTAAGAAACTCTAATAAGAAAAAAACGCAACGGTATCCGCCTTTTTTATGCATTTTTTGTAGATTCGGACTGACATTTTTTGTCCAAAGTAAAAAATGTCATCGAACGTGAGATTTGATGTGGCAATTATGCGCCTCATTAGTCCCCATTTTGAATATATTTTTTTTATTCAACGTAGTTTCGGTAATCGACTAAACGTATGGCAACGATCCAGACAGTGCACTCTGAAGTTGAGGCAAATCATTAAAACCTTAACCGGTACTATTATGTAAAAACGTCTTCGTGTTTATTTTTCTGAAACTTATAAATTAATGATCTCAATTAATTTTACGTTTTTAGCGAGAACCTTACATAGACAAAATACATAATTTTGAAGAAATAAATTGGAATTCACTATGTGCGCAGTTACCCGTCTAATTTGCATTAAACTGTCCAGTACTTTTTTCAAGCATATTTTTTGTAATGACCTAATATTTCATTATTCCAAACGGACTAGAACACATTCTATGATCGAATATCAAATAAAAATCCAAATATTAATTAAAGGGTTGTTCCATCGTCAGCATATGAAATGATTCACGTTCGAAGTGGTTCATTTGTTAATTTCTAATTTGTCCGGGGACTTGACTCAGTGGTTTTGAAGTGTCCAAATGTCATTTTTTTCATATCTTACCAACCATAACAAAATAAAGCATTCTATAACCGTCGCCGAGATAAGGCGAGCATTTGAGGAGTTTGTCATGCTATGTTTACCTGACAACCGGTCAATAGAAGAATGATTTTCATATCTTTAAATGTGTTTCCTTTTAAGATGTTTTTGCGTTTGTTTTTTATTCATTGATAAATGGGTCCCTCTATAACGATTTAGTCATACATTCGGAGAAAACTTTAAATTAAAATTTAATATCAAATTTACATATAGCGTTATTCGGGAATTTTGTACAGGGAGGCCAAGTCAGAGTAGGTTTCGTGATTTTCGAAGCCTACCCTTACTTGGCGCCCTCCTATCCTTACTTGACACACCATCGATATACAGACGGTGTGATTAAAATGAATACACAGGGTGCGCCGTTATGTTTCACTTTTTTCCCGCTCGGGCCATTTTTCACTACTTTTCTATTTTTGTGACACATAACGGCGCACCCTGTGTACCTCGTAAATTATGTTAGAAAGTTTGCCCTACACCCTGCATGTAATAACCGGTTATATTTTAGAAATTGGTGACACCTGCATTATCCCGAACCGACATCTTTTCGGCTGATGATATAGGAACCCTCTTCGGCAACATTGTCGAGCTGCGCAACATCCACTCAAAGTTCTATGCCGAAGTGTCCGATTGTGAGTCTGTGGGTTGCCTGGCGCGGGCCATTGAGCAACAGCTGCCGCCCATGTCAATCGCCTATAACCAATACTGCTCGAATTTTCCGCGCGCAACCGCACTCTTTGCCGAAATGCAAACCACCTCGCCTCCACCGCCCC